>JASDQU010947526.1:0-21492 GCA_032191745.1 Picea mariana
AAACTGCCAAAGCAATGTGGGATAAACTTATTAGTAGTTATGAAGGAAATGAGAAAGTAAAAGATGTCAAACTTCAATCATATAGATTGAAATTTGAACAACTAAAGATGAATGAAGATGAAACAGTTAGCAAGTATTTTTTAAGAGTTGAAGAACTTGTGAATGCCATGAAGGGTCTTGGTGAGAAGATTGAAGAATCATTTTTAGTTCAGAATATTTTAAGATCTCTGCTTGATAAATTTAATCCAAAAGTCTTTACAATAGAAGAACTAAATTATCTTAAAACTCTATCCATTGATCAACTCCTAGGAACTCTAACTGCATATGAAATGAGAATTAGCAAAGATAAATCCATTACTAGAGAAGCATCTTTTAAAGCAGAAAAGAATATTGATTCAGAACTAGATGATATTGAGGCAAAAATTTGTGAGAAGGTTAACAAAGGGATTAGGAAAATACCAAGGCAAGTTGCCCTTCAAATGCTTTAACTGTGGTAAAATAGGTCATTTTTCATCTAAGTGTCCTCACAAGAAAAAAGACCAAAAGGACCAGAACTCTGATGATGAAAATAAATACAAATTTAAGAAATATAGTAAAAAGAAAAGTTTGTGTGCAAATAATGATGACTCCTCAGATAGTGATTCATCCCGTGAAGACAAAGTGAATGATTTTATGCTTATGGCTATGGGAGATCTTGATGATAAACACGCAGGAGGTGACATGGATGATGAATAAGTTGTGGTGGATATGGAAGGTGAATTAATCAGTGCTTTGGAAGAAATTGACAGACTCAGATGTAATAAGAGAAAATAAAAAGAATTGTTGTTGCAGTTTAAAATGAATGGTAAAAAACCTGATGAAGACTTCGAATTACTAAAAGTGGAGCTAGAAGAGGAAAATAAAATAGAGTACATTCTAAAACAACAGTTATCAAAAAAGAAAGTGAGATATGAAGCCTTAGAAGAAGAGATAGTAAAAACCAGAAAAGAGATGGAGAAGTTTAAGGCATTGTATCACCAAAATCTGTCAAGTATTAAAGCATCAGAAGGATTAACCTCCATTCTAAATCAGCAAAGGAATCCAAAGTTGAAAGCTGGCTTGGGCTATGAAGAAGGATCAAGTAGTGATCATCCAAGTAATACAAAACCCATCAAGTTTGTCAAATCTACAATCATTAAAAACAACCACTCTGCAGAAACAAATAAAGAAAATCAGCCACCAAGAAGAAATGAAAGAAAAAGTACCAGAACCGAATATGTAGATTAGAGAAATTATCAACATGGAAGAAATCGACCCGCTCAAAGAAGACAGTCTTTTTCCAGGTACATATGTTTTTTCTATGGATATTGTCTTTTCTGTTCTAACTTTGGTCACAAAGATATAACTTGTTCTTTAAGATTTAGATATGAGCAATCAAGTTACTCAAGGAATAATCAACTAATATTGAGACAACCAAACAACAAACAACCACAAACTATAAATCATGTGATGGTTGGGAGAAAGATGCAGGTGCGACATAACAACAATTATGAGAATAACAATCGTTATGATCTATTATTCAGTGAACTAGAATGTTATGTCTCTCATAACTATGGACATAAAGTTGCAGATTGTTGCTTAATTAATTATAAGCCAGATTTGAATCCCACTGCTGAAAATTTCAAGGTTTGGAAGAATAAAGAAGATGACAAGTGTAGACTAGTGTTATCAGCCCAAATAAAAAATAATCCCCGGTATATTGACAGTGGATGTTCCAAACATATGACTGGAGACAAAAGTAAGTCTCTAACTCTAAGTGAAAGAAAATCAGGGAATGTAACTTTTGGAAATGATGCACCAAGAAAAAAAAAAGGTAAAGGAATAGTAAGTCTGAGTAATGGCAAAGGAAAATATCAAGATGTGTTGTTTGTAGATGGTCTAAAACATAATCTACTGAGTGTTAGTCAAGTTTGTGACAGAGGATGTGAAGTTGTTTTTACTTCTAAAGATTGTAAAATAAAGTCTATGAATTCAGGACAGTTTGTTGCAAAAGGGATAAGAATAGAAAATAATGTCTATGTGTTAAAAGAAGAAAAAAAAGAATGCCACTTAAGCAAGTATGATGAAATTTGGCTATGGCATAGGAGACTTGGACATCTAAATTTTGATGATATAATCAAGCTTAGAAACAATGGGGCAGTAAAAGATCTTCCAAATATATCAAAGAAATACAATTCTGTTTGTAAACCTTGCCAAATAGGAAAGCTTACTTGGACACAGTTCAAATCTAAAAAGTTTCCTTCAACAGAAAAACCTCTCCAATTAGTACATATGGATTTATGTGGACCATAAAGGAAAGAAGGTACAGGAAAAGAAAACTGTTTTATGTTGATTATTGATGATTATTCTAGACTAACATGGGTTGCCTTTTTGAAGGAAAAATATGAAGCATAAATTCAAAGTGTTTAAGGCTCTGACTGAGAATCAAATAGGAAAAAGATTGAAGGCAGTAAGGTCTGATAGAGGAGGAGATTTTAGTTCATGGAAATTCAAAGAGTTCTGTGATAAACATGGAATCAAACGAGAATACTCTATTCCAAGGACTCCACGGAAAAATGGAGTAGTTGAGAGGCAGAATAGATTGGTTCAACATATGGCAAGATCAATGATGAATGAAAGGAATATTGCTCAGAAATATTGGGTGGAAGCAATTCATAGAACTGTTCATATCGTGAACAAAGCTCATCTCAGGCCACATAGTGACAAGACTCCTTATGAACTATGGTTTGGAAGACTTGCTTCAATCAAGCATTTTAAATTCTTTGGGAGTAAATGTTATATTAAGAATAATGATGAAAATATTGGCAAATATGATGACAGGGCTGATGAAGGTATCTTCTTAGGTTATGCTACAAATAGTAAAGGATACATATGCTACAATAAGAGGCTACATAAATTGGTTGACTGTATCGACATTAAAGTTGATGAAGAAATCTCAGTACATAATGTAAGCAGTATTGAATCAAGAAAAAAAGATATAGTTGAAGTTGAAGATGAACAGGTCCAAGGATCAGAAAGAGAAGAATCTAAATCAAATGAAGACACAAATACTCAATATGACACAAATTAGCAAAAAGAAACAAAACCACCTCTCAAAAGTGTTAGAAAAAATCATCTTGAAAATCAGATAATTGGAGATATAAATAAAGGAGTTCAGATAAGAAGGAAATTGATTAAAGACTTACAACAATCTCAGGTTGCTTTTCTATCTATGATTGAACCTAAAAGTTTTGATGAAGCTAGCAAGCATGATGATTGGATTAGAGCTATGAATGAAGACCTTGATCAGATTGAGAAGAACAATACTTGGGACCTTGTTCCTAGACCTGAAGATAAGAATGTAATAGGATCCAAATGGGTGTTCAAGAATAAAATGAATGAAAAAGGACAAGTAGTTAGGAATAAATCTAGATTAGTCTGTAAAGGGTATGCACAAGTTGAATGACATGAATTTGATGAAAACTTTGCACCAGTGGCAAGATTGGAAGCCATCAGAATGTTTCTTGCATATTCATGTCATAAAAAGTTTAAAGTATATCAAATGGATGTAAAGTCAACATTTCTTAATGGACATCTAGAGGAAGAAGTATATATGGAGCAACCTGAAGGATTCTCATTGATAAATAATCATGACTATGTCTGCAAGATGGAGAAGGATTTATATGGACTAAAAAAAACACCATGATCTTGGTATTATAGACTGGACAAATTTTTACAAGACAAAGGGTTCAAGAAAGATATTGTTGACATTAATCTCTACATTAAGTCTGAAGGTGATGATATACTAGTTTTTTTTGGTTTATGTAGATGACATTATTTTTGGATGTACTAATGATTCTTCTGTCCAATGGTTTTCTAACTCTATGTAAAAATAATTTGAGACGTCCATGATAGGATAACTGTCATATTTTCTTGGTTTACAAGTATATCAGAGTTCTACAAGAATATTTATCTCTCAAGAAAAATATTTGAAAGAAATGTTGAAGAAGTTTCAGATGGAAGATTCTTCCCCTGTTAGTACACCTATGGTTGTCGGTTACAAGCTCAGTAAAGATGATATTTCACCTTATGTTGATCAAAGGAAATATTGATCAATGATAGGAAGTCTTTTGTACATCACAACATCCCTTCCTGATATAATGCAAGTTGTTGGAATGGTAGTTCGTTATCAGTCTACTCCTAAACAAAGTCATTTAGTAGATGTAACATAAATATTCAAATACTTGAAGGGCACAATGACTTATGATCTTTGGTATCCTAGAAATTAGAATATTCACTTAACTTCTTATTCAGATGTTGATTGGGCAAATTGTGTGGATGAGAGAAAGAGCACCAGTGGAGGTGCATTGTTCCTGGGTGACTCGTTAGTATCATGGATTAGTAAGAAGTAGGGATCTATTTTCTTGTTAACTACATAGGCAGAGTACATTGATGTTGCTACTTGTTGCACTTAGATTTTATGGATGATCCAAACTCTTGCATATTTGAAGGTAAATTATATGGATCTGATTCCAATTCACTGTGATAACACCAGTGCCATTAGTGTCTCCAAGAATCTTGTTCTTCATTCCAAGACTAATCATATACCAATCAAATATCATTTTCTCAGAGAGCAGATTACAAACAGAGTTGTTCAGCTGAATTATATTCCTTCCATAGAACATATAGATTACATATTTACCAAACCATTAGCAGTGACCCCTTTTGGATATGTTCATCAGAAGTTGGGGTTTATATCTTCTTTCGTCTAATGTGTTCACCTTGTCAGGTAGAGTACTTATTGAATCTATGTTATATTTCTGGTGAATATCACTCTGGTCCTTCTGTTCATAGTTTCCAGGGGGAGTATGTGCCTGTCGCATATATGATACCTTTGAAATATACTTCAACAGCTCAGGGGGAGCGTGTTTCTTCTTTGACATTGATGTCAAGGGGGGAGAAAGTCTGGTAATGGTAAGGATAATACAGTGGTATAGTTGGATGTTCAAGGGATAGTCTATCTCTTCAGGTTCTTCAAAGGTTTTCCATCAATGCAAAAGGGGGAAATTGTTGGCATGTTTACAGACAGAAGGCAGAGTATGCATGTTGTCATTGATGGTAAGATCAGAAATCAACACGACAATGACGAACAAGAGAAAGTGGAAATATCAGAAGCGTAAGCTCAACAGTGAAGAGAAATATTGATCGTGGGATCACCCATCCCAAATTCCAGATGGCTGTCAGATATAAATTTAGATAGGAGAAGCATGCAGAAGAGGAGAACAGATCTCAGGCATCATATTTGAGCACGAGGACCAATCGTCATTGGATCTAGAAAAACGAGCACGATCTTTAAGTGCAAGGTGAAGCAGGCTTACAAAGTCCCAAAAGCAGGGGGGTCATTCGATCCGAAGGACATGTGGTAGCAGATGAGAAGTTTCGTAAATTCGTGAATTGAGTGAATAGAGGTGAGATAACCTCCAACTCCACGAAATGCGAAATCATGATGACAATCCTAGTCATTGAAGCCATAGGTCACATGGCGAGCGATTGGCATTTCGCTGACTTGCACATTGGAGGAGTCAAAGGAATATGACATAGGAACTTGTGACATGTGAATTCGTGAAATGATCTAGACCGTCAGATCACCAAAGTCCAGGACCGTTGATCTGACAAGCAAAGCACCTGAATGGTTGGCCCGTGGTCATAGCAGAGGTCACATCGTCGAAGGATGAAGGGAGGAGCTAGCACGTTGCTAAGCCCCATTTTGGATATCATGACTTGGTAGAGTCTATAAACCGTGTACCAAGATCCCCAAAATTGTGAATCGCGAAGCGCTTTATGGATAATCGCTTAGTCACAGCCAGTGGTCATGAGAAGGGAAGGAGATATAAGCTAAGCTCCATTTCGGAGATTGCGACATGGGAGAGTCGAGATGTCTCATTACAAGAATTCTGAAATGTGAAATCGTGAAATCACTTTTTGTTTAGCGTTAGGTCACAACCAGTGGGCATATAGGATAAACACGAGTCCCTACGGGTGTAATCCAACGTTGTTGATTAATCGAGAATTTGATCAAAGGGATACTATTTCACTTCATGGTTAATTGTTTAGTTATGATTCAGTTAGCAGAATTGAATCATAGTTCTTGGATGTTTGGCAATTCAGTTACTGAGGAAATTCTTTGGAGATTCGAAGGGTAACTGAATTGGAGGAGAGCATAAAAGAGAAATTTCGTGACTATGTGAGGTTGGTTGTTCTCACTGAAAAATAAGTTAAACTGGGAGAAAGGAAAATCACAGAATGAATAGTGTGAGATCAAACTCAGAGATGAGATATAGAAGTTGAACAGAATAGAAAAGGTGAAGAGAGAAGAATGAACACATACCAAAGAGTTTGAGAGGAATAGATAAAGAACAGATAGAAAGAGACAGAAAATCAAGCCAAGTATGAACAAAGCAGAAGAATAGTGAAGCAGAGAAGAATTGCAGAACAGAGAATAAGTGGTAAGAATTGATATACCTGTACTATTGGTTGTTCAATCGTTTATTTATAATCAGGGAGGTAGGGTGGTGCTAGGGAGGACTGTGGTCCTCTGATATTCAAGTTGATTCTTGAATATTGTAAGATATATCTTCCATCTAGTTGTGGCTAGAAAACAGGGTGGCAAGGTGGTGCTAGGGAAAACACATAGTTTTTTATATGCAAGTTGGTGCTTGTATAAGTCCAGTTGTTGTTGGAACACTCAGGGAGTTGATCCTTCCTTCTAGTGGGTGCTAGAGAAATAAGAGGGTTTGTGCTCTCAGCAAGTTGGAGCTTGTAAAACAAAGGTAGTAGCCTCACTTTGAGTTGGTGCTCAAAGATAGATGATGTACAAAACTTAAAAGATTGCCAATCATTTGAAGAAGAAGAGGTTTTCTCCCTTTATGGGTTTCCTCATGAAAATGTGTCTCTGTGTATATCTTATGTGTGACTGATGTTCATTAGTTATGTTGTTCATATCTTGTATAATATTGATGGTCACTTGGAAGAGATTAAAAATTGTTTGAATAAGTCATAAATTGTTTAAGCAAAGTAACAACTAATTCAAACCCCCTCTCAGTTGTCTTAGTAATTTCAACAAACCTCTCATTTTATTCTTTGTAGCTTTTCACTTCTATTTTCAGGCTTCTTACAGTTTCCATTAATGTTTCTTTCTCTCCTCTGCCCTTGTGTCCATACTTTGTCTCTGCATTACCAACTTTGGTATTCTAGCCTTCGGCCTTTCTATCATGGTTGGAGGCTCCCTCACCTTTTTCCATCTCTCAAATATCCATTCTGAGCTGCTATGTTTAAATCTCTTAATTCTGCAAAATGTGCAAGTGACCATTTTGTTAGAATTATAAATATAAAGAAATTTTCCAAACAATGTTGTAGGCCATTTTTTATTCTTAGTTCATGAAGAATATATCCCCATTCTCCACAAAATAACAGTGTCATTTCATCCTTGTCTAATATATAATTTCATTCTACACATGGGACCGGTGTTGAGACCAAGTTCTCCAGACTTTGACCTTCATCTGTTCTCTGTTGTCAACTCCTGTTTCCTCTCATAGTTACCCTTAAATGAAATCTCCATTATCTCCACCACAAGGACTAGACGATTGATATTTAATATCCCATCAAATGGATGACCCCACCCCCATATAGAGGCTTCACAAGATCGATGGTATGCGTGCCTTCATGACTTCAGGATTTGACACTTTTCACTTGTAGAGACCTAAAAATCCCAGGAGTACCAGGTCTCCAGACTACGATATCTACTGTCATGTGTCTTCTGAGAGAAACAGTCGATATGTACTCTGGCCTTCAGGAGTTCTCGAACCAACACAAACTGTCACATATTTTTCCTCCGGAGTGCCCAGTCTGTGAGCAACACGATCTGTTGCCACATGGTGAAATACTAGAAGCAGACATGTGTCCTAGTCAGGCGGGTGACACGTGTCATGTTCTAACTAACATTTCAATATTCCATAGGTTCAAAACTCACTGACACATGAAACACATCCCATGTTTCCACGTCATCCCAGGTGATGTCCATGAGCCAAGTCACTTCAAAATTTAAGGCTTTGGGAGATTTTCCTGCATGCAACATGAGGGCTTGCTTCTCCCAGAGTATCGATCCTCCGAACCACCATGAGATCTATGGATCACATTCACTCACGTGTAGATATGACGGTTGAGACTTAAACCTACTCAACCTTTTTCTTATCCTTCATCGGATGAACCTTGTTCACCTACCCTCTGATCCAATGATCTTGGATCTCTCTTGATCCCATAGTGGTGATCGCTCCTGAATTCGAAAGGGATGATCATAATCCTTTGATACCTTACAAAGTATCTATGACGTTCTATCTCCTACGTAGACTCAAAAACACCATTCCTCTTGATATTTTCAACTTCAAGGTTGGAATTCAATCTCAACCATGAGACTTTGACCAATAGACCCGGCCCATACCAGCCCGGTGTTTCAAAATGTAATAAAAAATTTATGGAAAACATTTAAATACTAAACAATATGAAACACCATATGATGACAAGACTAAAGCTGTATCAAACATAATAATATCTCATAAGACTGAGGCAATAAAAGAACATAATGGAATAAGCATCACACAAGTTTAAATCGAATGGTGAATAGCTTCTCCATATCACTTCCCAAAATCACATGTCCATACTGTATCCCAACAAAAGTTGTTTTCACCACTAACAGTGATCACTATTTAAACTAGTTTTGGATTAACAAATTCTTACCATGCAAGATAGAGTGTAATCCCCAAAAAATAGATTATTTTACAAAAATAGTACAATAGGAAACCATTCCTGTTGGAGTTGGTTTACCAAAATTTATTACATAATGACAAAGTTTTATCAAAAAAAAGAAGAAAAGAAACTACTGAACTATACAGCGTATGATCCAAGATGGTTTCTCCTTGTAAATAGCACCATAATTACAATTTTCCTGTAGATGACAAAACAAAATTGATATTTAGAAAATAATACCAACTAACATTCAGAAATAGACTGGCTACAAAATCGTGAGATTCTGTAGCTAGTCTTATATTAAGAAATAAAATCAAAACTAAATCTTCCTATTTGACTTTCTAACAAAATAAAATGAAATAAAATAAAAAATCACTTTTACCATTCTAGAAATTAGACAATGAAGGTTCAGACAGTTCTTAATTAATGATGGCATTGAAGTTGGTTGCATTTTTTATAATTACACTACTGGATATTTCGGGCCTTTTAATTTCCCGATCTGTGCATGCCTTTAACTCTTGATTTTCTCATTCAATCAGAGAATTGTGAGCAGCCAAATGTTTTAATTGTGCTTGTAAATATGGTATGTCCCTGTAATAGAGTTCTACCCAGTTCAAACAATTGTCACAGTGTACTGGTGCTATAGTAGGTCGAGGTTGAGTGTACTCAGCCATGGGTTCTTAGGCCCTTCCTGTGGCTTGTTCTAAATCATGGCCTATGCCAACAAAGCCCTCTTGGCCTTTCAAAAACGTAGGTAGTCTACAGACAAAGTCTTATTGCACAGCTTGAACAATAGTTTCGTTCCCAAGACACTGGTTATTTGTATCTTCTCGTGCAAGGAAATCATTGATCTCGTCATTGGAATAGTGATCATTGACCTCGATCACTGAGATAGAGCTCAAATGATCATGCTTTAGATTTCTCAGACTCCTGGATATTAATCGGCTAGATCTCTTGTTAATAAAACTCAAATCTGAGTTATCATGTTTCTTTCTCTTATGATGTTTCTTAGCAGTAGGTTTGTCACTGAAGCCTTGATTCAGCTCAATAGCAAGAGTAGGAGAAACCTTCTCTTTTAATACATTCACTACCTCTTCTAATGAATTTCTGAGTGTGAAAATACATCATGGTTTTTTACCCAGGGGGGTTTGCAAAACAATAGAATTTGGTTCATTAAGCTCATAGTCATTATGTGAATTGAAACCTTGACTCTTGGTCACGGGGTTATCAGGATTGGGGTTTACATTTAAATGCAAAGGTGAGTTCACTGTTCTCTCACGTTGAGAAAAATTGTTTCAACATAGGAAGTTTTCCCGAGTGTCCCCAATTTGAGACAGGTGTTATAGCAACAGAATTCTTATAAGCCCGTGGTGAAAGAGGCTTGACAGAGGGTTCAGGATCTGTTTCTTATAACATTTTGACATCTTATACAATCTCATCAACAAATAGAAGGGCATGTTTAGCTTAAAACCTAGGAACAACATCAGCAATCAGTTGTGGTATAAAAATACTAAACCATACCTGCCCTCGAATGTTATAAACTATTTCATAATCAAAATCAGGTCATTCCATCGAGGTTTCAAGAGGGTAATAGAAATACCTTTAGGGCAACATGTACATTTCCGAGAGACCATGAACATGCTACAGGGCACGTCTTCCATTTTAGCATTTTGGAACCATTTTTCACCTTCCTATGATAGTCCTGTTGCCAGGGCTATAGATTACTCTATGAACTCCAATTTCATATCCCCAACTTTCGCTCTAAACCCATCAAACATTTCATAAACTTCTTGTGCAACCGCCAGGTTATAACCTTCAAATTTTCGGATACAAATATCACAACCGTGAGCCTGTAAATCGTTTATGGCATCATCGTGGGAGAGAAGGGATTGACAACGATTAGGTTTGATTCAAGCCACAGGGGCCATGGTTACTATCAAACATACATAATAGACACCACGGGAGGGAAGCTTCGTCTTTCAATAGACAAATAAAAATAAGGAGAGGTCTGTGAAAACTGAAATAGCCCGATACCTACAAACTTGGGCGATTATCATGTTTGGTAACTTAAGTTTGGAGTGACAGAAAACCAAAGGATGCGCAGGCCTATGAGCCATTATGCACAACGAATATTAAACCCCAACCGCTATCAGATGCTAATTCGAATAATGAATGAGGGTCATTAAATGTACAGGACAACAGGATGATGTGTATTTGTGGGTATATTAGACCTGTACCAAGTGACATGAAAGCGATGTGACTGATAGAGAAAAAAGAATATATCAATTGTCAATCCAAGGTTGTAGCACAATTATGGATATCAAATAATCAAACCATACAATCAACCATAGATAATCCCATAATACATAAAAATGTGGCAGTGGATTAATCAATGAGTTTAAACTTATAAACATATAGGTTCCCTTAAAGTGTAATATCTTTGGTAAAATAATAGAAGAAAAACACAGACTGTAGAATGATTACCCAAGACAAGTTTTTTGTTTCAATTTCATGCTTGCAGTCATGAAATTTAAACAAAACAAACGAAATCTAAATGAAAAAATTCATAAAATAAGCTAGCCCAATAAACTGCCTTGAATCCAAAAGACAGAAACATTTATAAATGTAAGGAGGAGGAAGCTACAAAAAGATTTTATCTCTTTGTGATGATTTTTAATTATGATAAAATTCATCAGTATTTGTGGTTGCCAACAATGGCAACACGCTAGGAGAAGAAGTTATCTCTACATCACCAAAACATTTATGTCAGGGGCACAGATGAAATAAATTTGAGAGACAATTAATGATAGATCAAGCATTCTGATAATAACTCATAAAATAACACAGTCAGAGCATTGGATGTATTTCTATCTAAAAATGTAATATGGTATCTTATTTAGATCACAGGTGTAGCGATGTTTATACAAATGACTTCGATACCATTGACAGGGCCACTGCTGCCAGCAGGCATCCATAGCCTTGATAGGGATGTCATTTAACCCACTCTAGTACCTGTATTCTATCCAAGAGTCATCCATTCATGATAAAAACATCTTCACACTTGATCAATTAAAATACATACCTAAGAATATTCTTAAACCCAACATTGCTTCACTGCCAGCAGGCCTATTCAGTACCCCGGTGAAGTTGCCTTGCCATCATGTGCGCATTTACCTGCTTCCCACAGACCTGTTCAGTGTCCTGACATGTTTACACACAATTACCACACATTATAGTGCTTCCAACTCTCCAAAATTTGTTTATAAATTTCTATAACTTCATGATATTCAAGAGAGCGGAGTGATACTGAAGATCTCATAATCCGGTAATGAAAAGATTGATCAATTAAGAATCCTTTTTCTATTCTGATGACTTTCATCATGATTTGGAGAATTAGATTTATGTTTGGAAATAATCTCTAGGATGGGGAAGAAAAATTGAGTTTTCTTCATTAAAACGGGGACGGTGTTAGAATTTTGTTAAGGATAATCACATCTTCCTATAATTTTAATGAAAAACCAGAAACAATGATTGCACATAAACTTTCCTCTGTTGATCTAAGTTTAGCATTTACTATTCAGATGCTTGAAATGTTATCAATTGCTGCTAATGAATAAGAATTTTGATTCCCTTCAACAGATGAATGGTGATTCAAACATAATTATTTAAAAAACAAATCAAAATCAAGAAAAATGAAAAGAACCAAGATAAAAAACAGAAAAGAAAATTAAAAAAAAAAATACAAGAGGGTGGATCAGAAATCATCAAGAGAAACACCTCTTGAGAGCCCGGCCATTCACTGGGAAAGTGTATAACTATCCCTCCAAGTTATGTAGATGAAAATATCTAGGACCTAATTTTTTAGAAATTACAAATGGTCCCAGCCACAGGTTTTGGAACTTGGTATGTTCCCCCTTACCCTCGTGCACTTTGTCCCACTTGAGAACCAAATCACCAACATCAAAATTACTATCAGAAGATGAATTTAGATCAAACCATCTCTTTACAATTTGTTGGTGATGGTCAAGTTTCTATTTTTCTTGTGTTCTCACCTCTTCTAGTTTTAATAAAGCATTTATCTAGCTTTCTAGAGGAGGACAATCTTCTTCTTGAACTTTTTGTGATAATTGCAGAGAAGGAAGTAAGACATGTGGGGGGGGAATGGCTTATCTTCCATAGACAAGCAATACAGGGGAATTACCAATGTAATCTTTTGGAGTTACCCTATCAGTCCAAAGTGCATTGTACAATGCATTGTGCCAATTCTTGTGGTTTTTTGAAACTGTCCTTTTAATAATCTTGATTAAATTCTTATTTGTTGATTCTGCTAGACCATTCCCTTGAGGGTAATAGTTGGAAGAATACTTTAGTTTAATCCCTTTTTCCAGAGAGAAAACATTCATATCAAGGGACGAAACATAAGAGGTGTTTTCAAAAACCATACATTTAGGAATTTTGAATTGAGTGATGATATGGGAGTTCATAAAAGACACTACCTGATTGGTGTTGACCACTTTTAAAGGTAAAGTTTCAGACCATCTTGTAAAACATTATGTTGTTGTGAGGATGTACTTGTTTTGTTGTGAATAAGGGGGATTTATCGGTCCTATAATGTCCAGGCCCCATTGCTGAAAAGGTGCATCTACAGTAACAAGTTGCAAAGGAAAAGCTGCATTTTTCACCCATCCTGCAACCTTTTGGCAGATTACACACTTGCGGGACAACGTATGGGAATCTTTAAACAAGGTAGGCCAATAGCATCCAGCCCTTAGCACTTTGTGGGTAGTAGTATCTCCACCAAAATGACCACAGGCATCACTGGAATGAAATTCAACCAACACTTTTTCAGACTACTCCTTTTCTAGACAACGCAGAAAAATACCATCAAAGTTCTTTCGAAATAATATATCATTGATTAACTGAAAATATGCATATTTAAGCCTAAGTGCTCTTCTATTTTTGGGATCAATATTGCGGGTAGAATATCCATGTGTTAAGTAAAATCTTATGTTCTCGTACCAAGAATTGGGTGTAGCTTGTGCACAACTGATCTATTTTTCGTTATGTTAATTTACAGTTGATGTGTTTATTTGACTTTCTAATTCCTCAACTGAATCAACCACTAGTTTACACAGGCCTTGACCTCTAAAAATTTGGGTAGGAGTTATTTTAAGGTCATATTCCTGTAGTGATGTCATCCAATTTTCCCTTTTCTCCCCCATCTCTTTTTGTACTAACAGGTTTCTTACTACAGGGTAAGGAACAAAAACTTTGGTTCTGGATTTCAACAGGTAAGACCGAAAGTGTTTCACTGCTTTAAAAACAACATATGTCTGCTAATCTACTGCGGGGTAATGAATTTCTGCTCCTTTAAAAGTAGAGCTCATGAAAGAAATGGGTATCTCATTTCTTTCAACATTTTTCTATGTAAGCACGTCAACATAGGATCTGTCAAATGCAAAAGTGTAAAGAGTGTAATCCTGAGAAACATGGGGACTCATTAGGGAAGGGGATTCTATTATTGCTTTTCTAATTGAATCGAAAGCCTAACTTTCTTGTGGTCCCCATGGGTACAAAACATGTTTTTTAATTAGATTTTGTAGAGGTCTAACCATTTTTGAGAAACTCAGGACAAATCGTCTGACAAAATTAATCTTACCCAAAAAGGATTGCATGGCCTTTTTGGAAGAAGGAGGAGAAAGTTTAGCAATGGCTTGGGTTCTTTTGGGATCAATAATCATTCCATCCTTAGACACTATAAACCCAAGTAGTTTTCCTTGCTCTACTGCAAAGACCATTTTCTTAGGATTGAGAGATATGTCTAACTTGCAGCATCATTCTAAGACAACCCTAAGGTGAAACAAGTGATCTTTCTTATTTTTTGAAAAGACAGTGACATCATCAAGATAGACCAAAACTGGCTAGTTAATGAGGCCATGGAAAGAAGTATCCAGTTCCCTTTGGAAAGTGGCACCGACATTTATCAGTCCAAAAGGCATTTTCCTGTAGGCGTAAGTGCCCCATGGGGTACGAAAGGTGGTTTTAAGATGGTCTAAAGGAGACATAAGGACTTGGTTGTATCTTGAAAAGCCATCTAACAAAGATAGTCTTTCGAAACCAGACACCTATTGTAGAATTTGTTCCATTGGAGGAACAAGGTAGTTGTGTTTATCAGACACTTGGTTTAAGTTCTGAAAATTGACACAAAGTTGAATTTCACCACTTTTCTTCCTTACAGGGACTAAGTTAGACACCTATTAAGTATGCCTAACCGGAAAAATTATCTTTGCAGTTAGTAATTTATTATATTCCTTTTTAATGGTAGGTTCCAATTTAGGATGCATTTTCCTCAATTTCTGTTGAAAAGACTGATTCTGGGGTTTCATAGGGATTACATGTTGTATGATGTTTGGATCAAAAATTTTCAGGTCGTCGTACGTCCAAGCAAATACATCTTTAAATTCTTTAAATAATTTTATGAAAGCGAATATTTCTTGCTTGGAACATCCCTTTCCTAGATTAATATTTTGAGGATTATCTTTTGTTCCTAAATTAACAGTTTCATAGATCAAAGAGGAACTGTTAGTTTTGCTATTAAATACCCCTCTAAACTTGTCCTGCAAGTCATAAAATTTATCTAATCTCACAACATATCTGGGGATAGATTTTACCATCTCGGATGTTGATTTAGGAGATCGAGGATCAGATATTACCGTGTAGTCTCGGATATTCTCATCATGAGTTCCTTCATCAATAAATGCATCCTGGAAAGTGTCCTCTATATGCAGAAAGTTCATGATCTGCTGGTCATCATCGAATACTCTCCAATTTGTGATGTTGTCCGGAATCGACGTCCTGAATAACAATTCAATTGAAAACGCATTAGGATAAATACCTTCAGCGGGAAACAATTTACAAGCAACATTGGTTAGTAGATCAACATCCGAACCTCGATTTGGTAACTCTTCAGATGTGGTGACAAACAATTTATTTCATTTCTTACCTGTTTAGCTACTATTTCTAAATCACTGAATACTATCAAATTTTTCACATCCATGTCCAATGCTTTCATAAGTCCCTGTAGAAGTGCTTTGTACTCGACTGTGTTGTTAGTGCATTCAAAATCTAATCGACAAGAAATAAAAGTTTTATTACCTATAAGGTCGATGAGCACACAACCAACACCTGCTCCTTCTCGGGATTTGGACCCATCAAAATATAGGGACCAGATCTATGTGTCATTAGTAGTACTTGGCGTATTCAACAAAGTTGGTTCCTGAGTATAGGCTGTAACTTCAGATTTTTATTCTGGATCAATGATAGAGGAAATTTCAGTCATGAAGTTACCAAAAAAGGTATTCATTCCCTACATTTCAAATGAATTTGCAGGTGTAAAGAAAGGCTCATTCAGATCATTCAGATCTGTCACGGTATGCTTAAGGAAATGTTCTTTGTTTATTCTGATTTTGTTGGGTTGTCCATTTTTAGGCAACCAGAAGTGAGACCAGTCTGTAGCAAAATAAATGTGTAGTTGTTCTGACCAATCTCTTCTTAAAAATAGACCGTAAACTTCAGGAATATCAACAATGATAATATCAATTATTTGATGAACTTTAGGATTGGAAGATAATCTAATCAGTGCATTCTTAAGCTCACCGATCACTTTAACATTCGGTCGATCTAGCTGAATGATTTTAAAATCAGAAATTTTTACTTCTGCAATAATTTTTTGGCATATAGACAGAGGAATCACATTTGATGATGCACCGGAGTCAACCATACAATTATGTACATTCCTATTAAAAATCTCAAAAGTCAATAAAAAGGGGGGGGCATTTTTTCGTGCGAAAACAACATAATTCTACTGATTTTTTATTGTTGTCCTTGAAACAGTTTTATCTAGGTTTGTTACAGTTTTTTCTGCTAATTCCCTTTTGTCTTGATGTTCAGATGTATTTTTAGTTGGGACATTTTTTTAGCTACGATTAAGTCAATTTCTGCTGATTTTTTGTTGATAACATCATTCTTTTTGTTGCTTTCAGTGATGCTTTGAAGCATTTTCTACAAAATAAGAGGAAATTTCAGCAGTTCAAAAACAAAAATATTTTCCCTTAATTTTTTTAGATCTTTAACTAAATCATACTCTAAAACTGGGGCAGCTAAGTTTGGTCTAGTTTCAGTTTGCTTTGTTTGTTTTGGAAAGACAAATTGACTTGTTTCGAGTGCGGGCTTGCTTTGTGTTTTGCTTCTAGTGTTGTAGGGGTGGACAGTTTTGAAATTTGCTTGAAAAATATTGTCCGACAAGTGCCCGAAAAGGGGAGGTGGTGAGTCCTCCTCTTCTAGTACCTCTTCCTCAACTGTATTATCAGAATTTTTAGGAGGAACAAAAATAGATTTTTCATGAGCTTCTAATATTGTTTGCAAAGAATACTATAAACTTTCGAAATTTAGACCTTATGTGGTCGGGTTTGGATGGTTTGGAGGGAAAAATTTTCTGAAAGGAGGTTTGAAACTTCCTTTGATTGTAGATACCTCCTCAGCTGATCTTTTCAAGTCAACGACTTTATTGGACAATTTCTAGAAATCTTTCTACAAGCTCTCCAAGTCTAATGTTTCTTGTTTATTTTTAGTTTGAGGAGGCCTAGTGAGAATTTCTATTTTCTTCTTAGAAGATGAAGTTTTTTCAGCCTCACTACTAAGATTATCTTTTACGCTCAGCACATCTTTCTCAATTTGACTTTCCTCCTCAAAGGATTCTAATAACGTGTTCTTTTTGGACCTTTTCAACCATATGGATATGTTATTATGCAGGGCCTTAGTATAATATGCAACAATCAAGCTTTCTGCAGGCATCGAATCTACAGGGATTTTTTTCTTTAACGTCAGAAACCTTTGGTTAAAGTCATTCACTTTTTATTTAGGGTTCATTTTTAAGATAGAGAGTTCTATAACCAAGACTTCCAGATATTTATCATCTCCAAATTTTTCTAGAAAACAAGTTTTGAACTTGTCCCAGGAGACGATGGTCTGGGGATGTTGAGTGAAATACGAGGTTGAGGCATTTACCTCAAAATTATAAGGAAATGATCTGCACACTACATCTTCATGTTCGACATTTTGGAGTCTAATGGCTATCATAAATTTCGTGATGTGATCCTTAGCTAATTTCTTTGAATCTGGATCAAATTTGGGTAGCCATTTCTCCAGATGTTTAAGTAGTGGGTGTTGGAGTCTAGGTACAATCGCGACATATTGATTGAGCCAAGTTCTGGCAGGATTATTTTGTTTTTCCATGGGAGTTGGTGGAGTTGAAGGTTGATATGGTTCAGATGAAGAACTGCCTTCATCCGAGGATTCACCTCCCAAAGAAGGTGGAGAAGAACTAGGTGGGGACGGTGGAATACCAGATCCTCTGGCACCAGGGATAAGGGTTTCATTAGGATTGGTAATATTATCAGTCCCTACCATGTTTCTAGGCATACCAATGCCTTGAAGTTGTTCTTGAAGATTTGTAAAGTCAAGGGGTTGATTGAGCTGTCTACTAGGTTGTCTAATACGGGATAAGGAACTTTGAGTTCTTATAAGTGACTGGCGGTCAATTTCTTGGACGTCAATCCCTTGAAGGAGTGGTGTCACTAGTTCAATAGGAATATTGGGGTTATCATTTGAAGTAGTTTTTTTTTCAAGTGTAATGTTTGTGTCAGAGTGACTACGTGTCACGACAGGAGAACGGTTGTTTGGAGGGGTCTTGTGACCTCCACGTGCCATCAATTAATTTCAAGCCCTCATTCTAGTGCCATTTGTTGACAGGCATAAGTGACACTCCGTAAAATGTAAGGTCAAATTTGGGTTGGGGTTGTCTAATTAACCCAAGCCGTTTGGAATGAAATGACCTGACGTGTTTAATGGCTCTGTTGGCCAACTAAAGTCCTAAAAATAATAAAAGAAATGAAACTAATCTAAAATCTATGATACTAAGAATATGAGTTTACTAATTGCAAGTGTTCAAATAGAAATATGAGTATGTGCATATGATTATAAACCGTTTATATACAACTTGCAAGGTTTACTTGAAATCTTGCGAAATGAAAGTTCTTAAAAGTATTCTTAAACTAGATAAAAAAAGCACATAAATCTTTTTGTTTTATTTTCGAATGTTTAAATATTTAAAACTAATAATAATAAGAAAATATAATTGAAATAATGATACATAAACAGTCAAAGCTAATTCATGGTATCCTCATTTCATTAATAAATAATTTAACTAACAAGCAAACTAACCTGTAACTAATTGATTGATCTGAGTTTATCTTCCTGTATAATTTGAGCTCCTAATTGTCCTTCATGTGAGGGAAACCTGTGATAGAACAAGGCTAATACTCCCAGAATAAATTCAAAGAAGTGTTTGATGTGTTGGAGTCGGAATATAACAATAGAATGATAACTATAAAAGATCTGGTGATCTTATGATAATCAATAACTTAGAATGAAAGGAAACTTAATTGAAAGTATTAATATTATCCATCATTGAATATCTAGCATGAATCAATAATAATCAAATTATAGATTGATCACAGATACAAAATGGAATAACAAATTTATGGACAACATTTGAATACTAAACAATATGAAACACCATATGATGACAAGAGTAAAGTTGCATCAAACATAATAATATCTCATAAGACCGAGGCAATAAAAGAACATTATGGAATAAGCATCACACAGGACTAAAGCCAATGTTGAATAGCTTCTCCATATCAGTTCCCAAAATCACATGTCCATACTGTATCCTAGCAAAAGTTGTTTTCACCACTAACAGTGATCACTATTTAAACTAGTTTTGGATTAACAAACTCTTATCATGCAATATAGAGTGTAATCCACAAAAAATAGGTTGTTTTACAAAAACAATACAACAGGAAACCATTCCTGTAGGAGATGGTTTACCAAAATTTATTACATAATGAAAAAGTTTTATCAAAATAAAAAAAAATAAAAAACTACTGAACTATACAACATATGATCCAAGATGGTTTCTCCTTGTGTTATAACCCTAATTTGCAGCAGACATACTTACCTGGCATCAGGCCATCTCAAATTCCTTCTTTGCTAAAACAATGTTGAACAACTCTTCTTAAAAACACCTTTTATAAAGGCCCACGTGCCCTTCTCCATTATTGCATGCATGTACACGCTAGCTGACCCAAAACTACCTGCATGTACCTACAAAAGCACGAAAAAGGAAAGTTGTTGACAGAACACACAACTTTGGGTGAGTTAACTAAAACTTTTGGCCATGCATGGCTGAGGGTTCGACCAAATACCTAGCTTCTTCTAGCCTATAAAAGAAGGGTTAGGGGTCCCATTTGGAAGATGAGAATCATAGTAAAGAAACTATACCCGATTGTGCATTCCCTTTGTCCCAACCTTTAGCCTTCCTTATGCAAAGAGAAATATAGAGAAAAGAAGTTGGAGGACAGTTGAAGAGGATCCCAGGACTAGGTTCATGGAGCAATGGTCAGCTTCATCATTGTAAGTTGATTTGTTGAAGTTAATAATAAAGAAGTACTTTTCCCATCCCACCATATGAGGTTTCCATGGTTTATTGCATACATGTTGATTGAATCTCTGACCCATTAATCTATATATCAAATGCATGTGGAGTTCTTTGTTTGTTTTGTGTGAATGCAGGTCAACCTTGGGAGGAGAGATGCAGTCAAAGAGAAATCAAGCGTGAAGAAGGATCGATATCAAATGCCCGAAATAAGGTATGTTGAATTGATCTTCTTAACTATGTATTTTCTTAAGAATAATGGGGATTAGGTCCGGGACAACGGTAGAAAGTAGGAATCTTTAGGTCTTTTCTGCATGCATAATAAAAACCTAAGTGCCAGTCTATAGAGGTATTTCCCACTCACAACAGAATTGGCGACCATACTGGGGATAATCTCTAGGGTTTCTGGGATTTTTTTTTTTGGGTATTTTTAAGAACTGGTTTCATTTCCTGTTTTTAAAGTTTCTACAAAAGTCTGAGCTAATAGAGATTCTAGTCTTCCATACCAGTTATATCTGTTTCTTTTCTTGACTATATTTTTTTTCGAGACCCACAGAGGTACACACGGCCTATATAAGGTCTGCACACGTGTACCCGTGCCCTGCATTCTCACAGCCCACATCATCCTCTTCCCTATCATAATTAGTCATTCTCAGGGGTTTTCTGGAACTCTTTCTAGTCTTTGTTGTTTGTAGTCTATAGCTTAGGTTTCACCTTGGATTGGTTTGTTCTATGAAGTTTTCCTTGAATTGTTTTCTTTTTTTGTTAAAGCAAGTGTTTGAGTCTTCAAGAGATTCTGGTTCTCAGTACCAGTAGTCTCTATCTGGGATAGCTTGCTTGGCTTTTCAATTGTATCAGAGTTTCAGATATACACGCGGCATGTATAAGGCCAACACGTGTGTACACACGCTCTGACTTTACATAGCTCACGTGCACACGCTTGCTGTTGAACTGTCAGCAGTGTGCTTGTGGAGAGAATTTTTGTTGAAGGTGAGGTAGTCATCCTTTCTTTTGACAAGAGTTATACCTCTCAGGTTTTTGGGTCTCTGTCATAGCGGTCAGTAGCTTAGGTTTGATCACAACAATAGCTTTCTTTTTTCATTTAGAAGTTTTCC
>JASDQU010947527.1:0-20502 GCA_032191745.1 Picea mariana
CCCCTCATCCCTCTTCCTCTTTTTCTTCTCTACTCCTCTTTGTTTTTCTTTTTTTACTGCACCCCCCCTCAATCCTCTCCTTTTTCTTCTCCCTTTCCCTCCTCCTCCTTTTCCTTTTCTCTTCCTCTCTCGCTCACCCTCTCCTAAAATTCTAGTGGAGGAGAGATGTTGTATATAGTAGATTGGAGTTTCATTTTAAAAGTGTTGGATTTCCCTAAATACACTTTATAGACATTTATTTTGTTTTTGTTATAGCTACATAATTCGATGGACAAGGCATTGGTTTGAGATTGAGTTTCAATGGTAGAGTGAAGGGTTTACCATAATCCATGAAAGTTTTTATAATGGAAAATGGGCCATATTAGTCTTAAAAGGCACCCCACACATGGATCATTGACCTCCAAGTCAATCCATTGCTATTCATAGTGGTTGGTATTATGACTCCACCTTGGCAAACCCCCATGTAAAATACCCATTAGTGTATATTTGGGGTCTAAAATGTGCCTCCTAAGGGAAATATTAAAATAGTATGCAAGATCCCATGCCAAATACCCATTAGTGTAAATTCATGGTCTAAAATGCACCTCCCAAGGAAAATATTAAAATATTAGAAGCATATGCCACGTCACACTAAGAATATGCCATGTTACACTAAATTAGAGGTGTTATATAGTGAAGGTTAATCTATAATATCTCATTAATGATAGTCGCCAAGTAAACTGGGTTAGTGTAGCGTTAAGAGGTGAGGGTTAAAAATAATAATAAAGGGTTTAGATTCTCATGCAAACACAATCAATGATGTAGTGTCAAAACATTCAAATTTATATCATGTTTGATTTAGAATAATTCATAATTGACTAAATACACCACTACATTTTTTCTAATATTTAATAATGATCTTATAACTCACAAAATAAGAAATTATAATTCAATAATATAATATAATAATGCTATAAATAAATAAATAATTAAAATTATATAATAAAAAAATATAATTAGTATAGATATATTATATAATACATAATTCATATAATTCATTATTGTATCTTACACAATTCATTATGTATATTTGTATGTGAATTGGGTCTAATCCAAATGGTTGTTGGATGGAGTGTTATCCTCCCCATCCATGTTCTATTCCTACAAGTGTCATGTTGAACTTATAATGAGAATATTGTTATAATGGCTTCTAGCCATGTTGTTGACCTGAAAGTTTTTCATTGTCTATATTGTCAATCCATCTCCTCTACTACAATCTTTCTCTCTGTGTAAATATTGCAAATTTAATCTTGTAGATTTTTGGACATGATATTCCGGTAGCATATCGAACTCCGCTGTGTGTTGCACTGAGAACCTTGGTTTCTTGATTTTATCATGGTGGGAATTATTTATGACATGAAACAAATATGAATATTAATACAAATATGAAACATATTGATTATTTTGTTGACAACGACAAATGTAGCTTCCAAAACTCTGTTGCAAGGACAATGGATGACATATTGGTAGACTATTCTGATCCCAAGGGGGATCGAGACTCTGCCTTTCCATCTGAGAAGGATTTTATTCGTACTCAAAATCTTAAAAGAGCCACCGACATGACATCCCTCTACCTATCGGATTAGGTAAGCGCATGTCCAAAGACATGCAAGAGGTCATTATCCCAAGGTGTTTCAATGTGGGTAGGTAAGGAATTCATTGAGGACTCTAGATCATTCTTTTCTCCAACTAAAGACAAGGAGTTACCCAAACAGTTCATCCCTTCTTCATTACCATCACATGCAAAATAAGTCCTCTCTAGGGTTGCATGCAAGACCATTAATCAGATCTCTAAGAATGAAACTTCTGTGGGGTTCTCCAAAGAAGGGTGATTGAAAAAGCAGTGCTGCTGGAAGGTTAAGGTAGATCGTACGAGAATGGTCATAGGTGATGATGGAGAAGTCGGAGTGATCCCCGATATTCCTGGTAAAACAACAATAAGAAGATTCAATGGGAAAATTGTAAGCCGACCAACTCTTAAAGGTTGGTTGGTCGATCGCAGGGTGAAATCCATTGGTTATTGCACTTTGTTTCACATTTTGGCTCAGGGGCAGATAAGATTTGAATTCTCTTATAGAAAGGATATGGAGATTATTCTTAGTAAAGAATGGGGTTGGGGTCCTTCGGGACTGGTGTTAAAGGAGTGGTCCATCTCCTTTGATCCTTTGAACGAGTCCAGATCACCATCTAAAATTTGGGCTATACTCCCTAACCTCCCTCTAGTTTTTTGGAGCGACCAAATTTTTCAATCCATAGGTAATAAATTTAGCTCATACGTTAGCAACGAACCTGGTTGGGAGGTGAAGGAGGATCATGGGTGGGCATGGGAGTAATTTTTTGTAGATCTTAAAGAGGGATTGACAAATGAGATTGAGTTGGTTTGGGGTCAATTTAGATGGATGCAAAAAATTGATTATTTGAGGGTACCTTTTAGATGTTTTGGGTGCCATCAGGTGGGCCATGTTCAAGTAGAATGTCACAAGGCCCCAACGAACTTCCCTATGTTCCAAAAAGTTTAGAAGCACAAAGAGCTAGTGGAAGACAATGAAGTTTGCAGAGGTAATTCTTCAAGTGGAGAAGTCAAAACAAGTCTCCAAGCTAAATATATCACCTCACTGATTCTTTCAAATAAAAAATATAAGTCCTTTCCTTTGACTGTTAAGTCTCCCCATAGGGACAAAGTTTTGAATGATTGTGCACTTCTCAAATCAACCCCTTTGAATAGTGTGAGTCATTCCCTATCCAAAATGATGGTCTATGGGACCCCATGTCCCAAGAAGGTCAAGGTGTTTTCGTGATCCCATAATCTTGGCGCTCAGTCTGATGAGATCAAGGAAGGTCCCTATCCTAAATATACAGGAATTAATCCATGTACGTCGAATGTTAGTCCCTCTAAAGAGAAGGGCTCCTCCTCCAATTCAACTCATTCCTGTCAAATTGTTAAATCAGACTACCTTCTTCACGCCAATTAAATAATGGTGGAAGAGGTTTGTGGAGTAGGGGGATTGGATTTTGATAAAGGTCTCGGGGGCCATGAGGGAAGGAAATCCTTCTTCTCTGTATCCCAATCCAAAGCATTAAAGGAAATCATGAGTGGTAGATAGTCAACCATAGACCGGTCCCTTAGAGCGGGAACAACCCAGGACAAGGTGCAAAAATGATTATTCTCTGCTACAACGCTAGAGGAGTGGGGTGCAAGAAAGAATGTGCAAGGCGGTAAAAGAAAAATAAATCTTTAGTAGTTTTTTGAAGGGGTGGTCTATTTTCGCCATTGATTCTTTGGGTCTCTCACGAGGCTTGCTATCGGCATGGAATCCTAACCTCTTAGCCTCTAGAACTGATCCTTTCTCTTCCAGGGTTCTTGTAGATATTGAGGAAAAATCTCTGAAAAACACTTTGAGAGTATCAACGTGTATGGACCATACTCCGATAGAATTCAGTTTTGGGAGTCGTTAGGTAGTTCTGATATTTTAAATGATTCCAATATTATTCTCAATGGAGACCTAAACTTCACCCTTTTGCTGAGAGAGGTGTGGGGAGATAGGCCTAGACAAGAGCTCCATGAAGGTTTTTTTTTATAAACAGGATTGAAAAACATAAACTGGTTGATATCGAACCTGACAAATTATCCCAAACTTGGAGAAATGGGAGAAAAGGGCATGACACAATAGCTAAACGTCTGGATCGATTCCTGCTATAGAAAAATCTTATGTMTAAAAATTGGAAATTCAAGTCCAAGGTGGTCGTCGAAGGCATTTATGATCATATTTCTATCCTTTTGGAAGTTAGCGCCAACTCTACATGTCCTCCAACCCTAATGAAATTCAACCATGCATGGCTGAATGAAGAAGCCTACAAAAATCTAATCAAAAKATTATGGCCTCCACTATCTAAGAGATCAAACAGATCGTTTATGCATCAATTTGCTAGAAACATATCCTCTGTAACCTGAGCTACTAAGATTYTGGCCAAGAATTTTAATGAAAAAGCTAGTAAAAAACTCAATAAAATCGAGTCAAAGTTAGGCGRAATTTTAATTGAAGGTAAATCAGGTCAAGTCTTTGATATTCATWGTTTGGAGTTGATCTCTCTTCTTTAGAGAAGACAATACTTGCTTCCATATGAAGAAATCAAGTGGCAACTTAAGAGCATAGCTCTTTGGCTGAAAGAGGGAGACAAAAATACTAAGTCCTTTCACAATTTTGCTAAATGAGGAAGCAGGTTAATACTATATGGAAAGTGAAAAACCTTAGCGGGGAAATGGTCTCCTCCTTTAATGAATGGAATACGTTGGGATGGATTATTTTACAAATGTTTTTAAGGAGCCTTTTGGTTTCCCAATAGAAGAAATCCTTAAGGTGGTATCTCTAAGTTAGTCACCGGGGATGACAATGCCTCTTTGAAAGAAGAAATTTTAGAAAAGGAAATTATGTCTACTCTTGAAGCCTTTTCAGAAAGGTAAAAGTCCTAGGCCGGATGGCCTCTCGGTAGAACTCTTTCTAAGATTCTATGAGTTGATAAAGGAGGACCTGAAGAAAGTAGTAAACAAGTCTCAAAAAATGGGGAAAGTGTGGCACTCCTTCAACAAGACTTGTCTGGCTCTAATTCCAAAAAAAAAAGATACAGTATCCTTTGAGGATTTTCGTTCGATTTCCTGCTACAACCTTATATATAAAATCATTGCTAAGATTATCACATCTCATCTCAAACCTATTTTCAGTGGGTATATTTCGGTTGAGCAGTTTGGCTTCTTGGATGGCCATCAAGTACATGATGCGATATCCATTATGTAGGAAATCCTTCATCACTTTAAAACAAAGAGAATCCCTGGGTTTATGGTGAAGCTTGACCTTGATAAAGCCTACGATAAGGTTAAGTAGACTTACATTAGGTTAGCCTTGATTCAAATGGGGTTAAATCTCCACACTGTTAACTAGATCATGGGATGCATCGAGTCTTCATATTTAGCATTTTTAATTAATGGCTCCCCCTCTCTTTTCATCCTTCCCTTGAGGGTCCTTCATCAAGGATGTCCCCTTTCCCCCTCATCTTCCTATTGGGTGTGGATGGATTAAGCAGGCTCATTTTCCAAGCTCTTGAAAGAAAATTAATCAAAGGAATAAATGTGTTGAGGGATGTTTCTCTAACTCATTTTCTATTTGTAGATGATGTCATCATTTTTGGTGCAGGTCTAGTACAKGAGGTCAAATTGTGGGAAGAAGTTCTAGAAGAATTCTATAAAGCGACAAGAATGTATATCARTGTATTTAAATCAATGATTATCACCAATACCTTGAATGAGGAAGTTACTCGTTAGCTAGAGACCTCCATGCATATTGATAAGAGAAGTATCAAAGAGGGGATCAAATACTTAGGATTTGAACTAAAGTCAAATGCTTATTCCTTTGAATACTGGGCATGGCTAATCAAAAAAATYCAAAGTCGAATTTCTTCTTGGGCTCACAAATGGCTTTTGTGGGGGGACAAATTGGTTCTGATCAATTATGTCCTTAGCATTATTTCGGTTTATTTGGCCACTATAGCTAAAAACCCAAAAGAACTTTAAATAAGGTGAGGAAAATCTATTTTCAATTCTTATGGAGAGGAAGTAAAGTTAATCGTGGATCATTTTTAGTTAAGTCGAATCAGATTGCTCAACCAAAGGAGATCGGGGGTGGGGGGTCAATAATATATTCCTTTCTACCAAAAGTTTTGCAACAAATAGTCTATGGTGATTGAGTCATGATAAATCTTCGTGGGGGAAAGTTATAACAACAAAATATTTTTCTGGCTAATCAATGGAGGAATGGCTCATGAATTCGAGGAAAAGTGGGGTGTCGAGGTCCATTGGATGGAAAGCGATGATGGATGAGTACCCGTTGATAGGTAATTGGTTGTGCTGGCAAGTAGGAAATGGTCAAAGTGTGAGAGTCGGGGAGGATCCTTGGATAGGAGATGGGGAGGCTTCAAACTTTCATAAGGTATGGTAGAAGAGTTGCACGCTAACGATGTATACACATTGTGGGATGCCAGGTTATATGATATATCTGTCCTTGGACACAATGCTTGGAAAGACRCAGAGATCTTAGATTTACCAGAATGCAAAAAAAAGGAATTCCTAAACTAATTTATTGTCTTCAAACTTTATCCATCTGCAGGAAGACGCATAGGATGTTATATGTTGGGGAAAAAATGAGAAAACTATCATTTATACCGCTAGGATAGGATATCATGTCCTGGTCACGAATGAATTCGACGACACTGTGAAAGAATGGTGGAAACCCCCGTGGAAAGTCAACTTTCCTCTAAAGGTAAAAACTCTTTCATGGCTGGTTATTGAGAATAAAATTTTAAACTGGGATAATGGAATAAAGAGGGGATGGATGGTGTGTCCTGTGTCAAAATAGTGAGGAATTGGTTCATCACTTGTTTATAAATTGCCCCTACTCTCAAAAATTTTGGTTAGAAGTGCGATCCATGCTAAAATTTGGCAATAAGTTGATGGATGGAGATCTCAAATCATGGATTAAAGGTTGGTTTGAAGGTGAGCATGACAGATGTTTCAGATCTTTTTCGCTCTTCATGGTTTATTTTTTTTGTTGGGCTTGAAGCTTTTTCATTTTTCAAAGAAGGTATATTCTAGAGGAAGAAATTGGTGGCTTAATTATAAATCTCTCAAGGGAGCACTTGCATAAAGAGAAGGATCCAAAGCACAAGAATATAGAAGCACTAGAGATCGATAAGGAGGTTCAGTGGAGCTTTTTCTATGGGGTCACTCAAGGACACCATACAAGATGTGGAGTTGGAGTTGTGATCTATATAGTAGCCAATCATTACTATAATATTTTATATACTCCAGGAAGGGGCTTGAACACAAAGGACGAACTAACGACTCTATGGGCGTTGTGATTTATGGTGAGTTCTCTCAACTTGTGAAAGTCCAGATTTATGGTGACTCTAAAATAGTGGTAGACTAGGTCAATAGGAAAGTAGATATCCAGGTAGCATGCCTAACATCGCGCAAGGCCCAGGTGAGAGATTTTCTAGAGGGTCTGGAATGGTTCACTTGCAAGCATGTTTATCATGAGTTGAATGGGGATGCAGATAAACTTTCAAAGGATGCTCTGGAACTTCAGGATGGGATTTATTGCTTTCAAGAGTTTTATGATGGTCAACCCATAAAGGGCATGACTTTCTACTTATAATTTTGTCCTGAAATGACCGTAGAATAGACTCTTGCTATGTTTTGTAAGTTGTAATGTAATGAAAGGATTCTTGAAGAATATAATTTATTCATGTTTTGAAAGTTAAAGAAAAATAGAAAGGATAGTATACAAGAGACAAAAAAGTAACAAAAGTTAAACATAAGAGTCAAAGTAGTATGTTTATGGACACGAATATGCATGTTTCTTTTATGGAATATAAATTTTTTTCTCGCTTGAAAAAAATGAAAGAAATTGATGAAGAATATGGAAATCTATCAATGACCCTGGATAAGGTTTTGAAGGTTCTTTGTGACCTCTACCACAAACACAGTGACCAAGCGCTTGAATTTGTGAGTAGTGAGGAATCAATTGTGATGGAACAAATCAAGCTAATTTTAAGACACACAGTCTTTCATTAGTAGTTGAGCATTATTTCGTTTGATGGTAGGCACCTTTTGTTCGCCATATTTATCGTTAAACACATTTACCAGTGCCTGATCATAGAGAACAAATCAATGCCATAAGACAGGAGGGTTGTTCTTGATTTCTTGATGAGCGATTTGGTGATTAAATATGTCTTCGATGCACATCCACTGTTGAAGCAATTGACAAAACGAGTGTTCATTTTTTATTTTTTTCATCACAGTGGAAAAATCTATCATAACTTAATTGTCAACCAACAACGGGGACAATCATTACTAGCTGATATTCGCTAATGCATGCTGACTTATCACCGTTATTCAAAGAAAACCACGCGACTCGAAATAACCCGTTGGTGGTCTGCAAACTTTCACTCCTGCAGATGCGTTTGGGTCTTGGGCCATTAACCTATTTCTTTATGTAGGAAGACAAGCTCTTATCCAAACAAGAACAATTTATATCATAGTCGAGGACCAATTTCTTTACATTTTTACATTTTCATTTTTTTTCATTAAATAAAAAATTTACAACTTCGATTTTTTTTTAAACCTATGCCTATCTATCCAAATATAAATTATTTATATATTTTTAAACAGATAAACCTATTTTAAAATATGAAAAGAACTTTGATATCGTTCATATCGTAAGCAACACTACCACATCAATTCCAATTGTTGTATTTAAAGTCAATTTTTTGTTCGCTCAGTTAGTTTTATCTTCATTTTACTTCAACCATGGTTTTTTTTTATTAGATTCTTTTTAAATAAAATGAGTTTGAAAAACTAAAAAGAACTTTGATATTATAGTAAGCAATACTATCACATCAATTCCAACAACTCTACTCAAAATCAATTTTTAGTTTCGTCATTTATTTATTTTCTTTATTTTACTTTAACCATAATATTCTTTAGTTAATTTTTTTAAGGACATTGGTAAGTTGTTCTAACATTCTTAAGACCAAATTGCATGATTTGGTAGTTGCAAATACCCTACTCTTCTAGTTCTCACTAAGGTTGAATCCATGGAGGTTGCATCCAAAAAAACAAGGAGGGTGGATTCCATAAACTACCTCATATATTATTACGATGGATATGATCCACACAACATCAAAGAGATGCACCTAACGGATCGAAACACTGCATCTTCCCCAACCTCTCTCAATGCCTAATTTGATATAGTTTGGGTTGTCTTCGGGAAAGATGGAGTTGAACTTTTCCATCCCAATAAGAATAAGAGGGGAATACTTTTGAATTGAATCTATTTTCTTATTTTCTGTAGTTGAGTTGGGATAGGTCAATTGGGTTTAGCTCAAGCGGTTGGGAGGAATCATTTTTATCCTCCCCACCCAAGTTCAATTCCCGCAAGTGACATGTTGAGCTCATAAATAGTATATTGTTGTAATGTATTTGATCCTTGTTGTTGAACGACCTTGCACCATGAATATTCTAGGGTTTACCTTAGGTACCATCCTCAAAATGAGGGGAAGCACTCATGGTTTTCCCTGAGCTTTATAACTTGGAAAAGAAAAAAAAAATTGGGTTGGGATAGGTTGTATTAGAAAGGAAGGCATGCATTGTTGCATGGAAAAGTTATTAACTTGCGTTTATTGTGTTATAAATTTTTGTCATAGTGATATATAATTTTGTATTTATGAATAGAGTGCACTTGAAAATGACTTAAAACATATTTTTTTATTCATTATTAGAGATGCGTCAATTAGAATATTGTTTGGTATACTTTTATTAAATTATGTTTAGAAGAGTTAATGCAAGGGCATGTTGCAACCAAATAAAGGCATGTTTCAACCAAATAAGAGTTAGTAATTTGGTTGGCAACTACTTAACTAGTTAGAAAGAGAACAAAAATGAGAAAAACATGATGTAATTCGTCTGCTAGCCAACATAATATAGGTGACTAATATGTTGTTTGTGTGTCTTCTAAGTAGAGTTCACAACAACAATGACAAATTTTGATGATTAGTTAACAAGGAGAAGGAATGTTGCCTTGTTCAATGTATTGTGTGTGATTGTCTCTTACCCTATTTTGCATGGATTTACATGTTGTTTTATGAAGGGGTTGTGGATCCATTTTGAATAATCTCATGCATCATGATCCCAAATGTATGCAATGAACAAGTTATACATCAATTATATTATGAAGTGATGGGGGGCATTTGATGAGTGTATCATATAAATGTTCACCTCCTGCATTTATCAACAATTCTGTGAAAAAATTATTTTAGAGTGTCCCTTTGCACCATCAGGGAAACTACTAGCTTGGTAACATTGTATTAATAATACACAATGAAACGTGCAATTATTTCTTATGTGCTTGGATTCCAAAGGAGAATTGACCACAATGATAAAAAATAGATATTGGATCTATTCAAAGACATCTATGTCACACTCGTGCGGTTGATATTATCACAAAAAAAAGAAAAAAAAAAAGACAACCTATCAAATATATCCTCTTGACCCTAAGTTATTGTCTCTGACCCACATATGACATTTATCAATTTCTCATACTTTTGGTCAAGTTGTTTCAATTTATGGTTGAGCTGGGCCAAGCTACTAAGAATTTCCTAATGCTGGGTTCTTTCTTTTCAATGAACTGAGCAATCTTATAGAAGGACACTCGTCCTCATCACCCACACTCCTACCTGAATCACTCTATTCAAACTTTGTAGCATCACTCTATGTATGCGCCATGAAATATTATATTATTATATGTATTTCTTTTGATGAACCTCTTTTTGTCTTTTTTCGTGTACATTATTTTCCATCATTGATGGGAGAAGAACCTCTTAATGGATACAAAAAGAAGAAGGCTAAATGTTCTACAAATTTGGACTTTTTTGTTTTTCCATCATCGGAATCCGACCACACTGTCTTTGCCAAAATTGTAATTTGGATTGATAAAATTGTAATGAAAAATGGATTCAACACCCTAAAATATTAGCAACTAAATTGTACAATGTTGACTTTGATTTATGCAAATCCATCAATCCAAAATTATTCTTGCCGAATTTTAGGTTAAAATAACCACTTTCCCTTCATGTTATTTTGAACGACTAGAAAAGGGAAAATTATAATGTTTAGACTGCAACATACAAAAATGTCTCATAAATAGACCGCAACATACAAAAATATCTCATAAATCAATGGTCAAATTTGAATCCATTATAGGAATATTAATCAATTTCATCACATGCACAATAATTCAATGGTAATTATCTTAAGTAATCACAACCATTAATCCAATAATAGCTCACTTGGCTTATTATTTTCTACACAATATTTATTAATTTAGAATGAATTCCCACATAGGGATATGCCACTATAATAAGTGTGTAATAACCCACATAGGTAAAAACCATAGGTGAAAAACAAAGTTTGTGGTTAGGGTTTTCGTATTGAGTTCTACAACAATTAAGGCTACTGCATATTAGGCAAGGTTATTCTTGGGCCTAGATTTGAACTATTGTAGAACTCGAAGACACATATGCAATAGATGTAGACAAGTTACTCATAAGGAGATGAAAGAAGAACAAGTGGATTTTTTGGATTACCTACTCGAGGGTCGATCGATCTGGGTCTCCTCGAAATTCCCTGATGGTTTCTCAAGTTATTCTTCATCCACAAAAAAATTATCAACGAAGCAGTCGTTAGAATATGACACTCTTGTTGTCCTTCACTCACTATTACATTAGGCCACTTTTCTTACACTTTATCGACGACTTTGCGTTGCAAACATGTTACACTTGTAACAAAAGCATGAACCCCATTTTCGTCGTTACAATTTTGACGCTCTTTCGAGAAATAAACCTTTGTCGTTAGTATGACTACCATTCTGACAAAAATGTTAGTCGATCGTCCGACGAAATATTCCTTGATATTACATTGGTATTCAGACGATAACGTCAACCCATTTTTGTCATCATGGGAGGTTCAGAACAATGATGACTCAAGTCCTGTCGTTGTTTCGACAACTTAGGTGTCGCAACAACAATGACGTTTCGTCGAAAGAGCAATGACTAAACCATGAACATTTGTCAAACGGTTCGTCAAAAGAGAAACGACTAAACCATGAACATTTGTCAAAAGTTTCGTTAAAGGAGAAATGACCAATCCATGAACATTTGACAGAAAAGAAACAACCATTCGTCGAACGTGCAATGACTAAATCACAAACATTTGTCGAAATAGTCATCGGCCGAACAATGACTAAACATGAACATTCATAGAAAAACATTGAGAAAAATCATGAATATTCGTTGATAAAGAACCACCTTTTGTCGAAAGAACAACAACCCAATCTTGAAGTAGGATTGAACCGTCGTTGAAAGAGAAACGACCCTATTTTTGGAATGCCGACGAAGAGTGTATAAATTTAAAAAAAAAATATACGTATGGAAAATATGTTGACGTGATGACGTATCTTGGATCGAGAGAGAAGGGAGGACACACTCCATTGATGTGCTGATGGCCCGGTGGTCCAACAAAAAATATGATCTTGGTCGTTAATCTCGAACCGACGAGAGCTATCAATCTTGCTCCACAAAACTCCATAAATCGGCTAAGGCATAACCGAGGTCATGTGGACATCATCCTGGATGCGTGGAAACCCTACATTAGTCCCCGTTGATGCTGATGTGGTAGGGATGACACGTCTATCTAGTTGGTTCCACTTGTCCAAGTGGTAGTCGTTGGTTGGCTTGATAGATTCCCTACTGGCATGATGATGTGTCACCAAATTGGGCTCAATCTGGGGAATATCGTTGGAGTCGACAACTCGATGGCCTGGTGATCCAGGGGGCTAATATTTAATCTGGGTGGTCGATATAGAGTTGAATCTGAGCCATCGATCCTTGACAGAGCTCCATTGGGATGTTGATGTGTCACTGGATCAGGGCCAATCTAGAGAAGTGTTGCAATTGGAGTTCGGTGGCCCAATATAATCCAGACCATCGATCTCGAACCATTGAGAGCCATTGATTTGGCTTGACCAAATGCGAAAATTGACTAATTCATGGACAAAGTCAAGATGACGTCACCCTATACACGTGTCAATCTGATACTGGTCCATGTTGATGCTGATGTGGCAAGGGATGAGACATGTCACTCGACTTCGAGGTGTTGAATTGTGCATTCAATGGACTCCTCCTATCCATGTGGCAACTACTAGTTGGTTCTGATAGAGCTCCACTGGCATGATTACATATCTCGACATCGGGGGAAATGAGAGAACATGATCCACTGATGTGTCGATGGTCAAGATAATCCTGGCTGTGAGTCTCAAATCGACGAGAGCTGTTGATCTAGCTCCACATAAATTTGGAAAATGGCTAAGGATTGTTTAATCTGGACCACTGATCTAACTCTGCAAACCAATGGGAGTGGTCGATCTGGCTCGACGAACAAACCCATAACCTTTAAGTTGTGACGATGTCATGTTGATGTCAGCTGGGTCCTACGGACACGTGGAAACTTTCTATTTATCTGTGTTGATGCTGAGGTGGTAGGGGGTGACATGTTTCACCCAACTTCGGGGTGTCGACCTATGTCTTCGGTGGGTTCCACCTGTCCATGTGGCAACTACTGCTTGGATTGTAAGATGCCTTGCTGGAAGGCTGAAATGTCACCGGGTTGGTATAAATATGGAGAAGTGTTGCAGTTGAATCTTGGTGGGCCAATGGCCTGGTGTGTTAATGCCCATGCATGTTCTGTGGCACGATGAGATCCTATCTGTCAATCTGCTTCTCAACAACCGTCAGATCGTTCGGGCTTCGCCTTCTTACTGGCATCTGTATTCTATGTTACGGTCTCATGATAAGCCCCATGACTAATCAACTCAAGCTCCTTTAGGGCGGGATGGGCCCATTTTGACCTCTAATAAGCAACCAAGTGTTTAAATTTTGCCTTATGCGCGCAAGGGCATGGATTTCTTGCCATTTCTTCAATTTTCCTCGAAGTAAGCTCACTCTTGATTGTTCAGAGGCTCTAGAAGCTCAACTTCTTCCTTCAACTTGCTAAATGTCGGCCTTATAACCTTGATGAAACTTCAAATCAGTGGCAAGAACAAATATGGTACTAACAAGTAGCATGACAAAATAAAAAAAATAACATACTAAATTATTGATAACATAAATTAACTAAACCTGATTTATTTGAGTGCTTCACAACTGAACATCTCCAATGACTTAAAGACCCGCAAACAGATTACCACGAGTTAAATGTTAAGAATATGGTCATACATTATTCTACATATACTCTGTTGCAAAAGAAATTTCTAGTTACCTCTATTTTTATAACACAAGTCCATTAGGTAGCGAGTGTATTATTTCCTTCTGATACATGGTGCTGAGGTATGTAGATTTCTCCTCTAATACTTTCTCCCCATTGCTCCCCACTAAATATTTTTTTTGCCGCAAGAAACTCGACACTCATTTCATCCATACAGTTCTTTATAGCTTCTTATGCATCTCCATACCCACGCATAATTTGAGTGACATAGGTTATTCATAAAAGGTCAATGCTTAATTTGCAATAAAAGTGCATTAATAATTTCTGAGTTTTACGTAGGTAGTGTTGTTCCTGAGATGATTCCTGGCTAGGGAATTATGTCAAGGAATCCATAATGATTCACAATTATTTTCAATTAGTTCGTACAACTAAATGACAAACAAGATGCATTTTATGACTCATTTTTGGGCTTACAAGTTCCAGTATAATTGGTGCACTGGTTGAGACCCCACAAAACAACAAGAATTCAAAACCATTCAAACTTACCTGAGATATTACTTATCCCCCAAGGAAAATGAACGAGATCTCCAAGTTTCGACCATTTCAGTTCTTAGTCCCCACTAAAATATGAAAGTACTGTACTCAAAGGGACTTTCTCAGCCTGCCCCTGTCAACAACCCCAACTTCGCTAGTGGTGGAAACAGGGCAAGCACCCTTGGTGCCACTACAATTAGTAAGTGTATATTTAACGCTGTAAATGGAAAAGTGGGAAAAAATAAAGAAAAAAATTCCTTGTATTAAAAAATATATATTCACACCAGAGTCTCCATGGTTTGATTGCCTTGTGATCAAATAAATTTTTTCTCATCTGATAGTAGCATGAAACAATTAAAAAATAACATACTAAATTATTGATAATGTAAATTAACTAAACCTGATTTATTTGAGTGCTTCACAACTAAACATCTCCAGCGGCTTAAAGACCCACAAACAAATTACCACGAGTTAAATGCTAAGAATATGGTGAATCATTATTCTATATATACTCCGAGGAAAAATAAATTTCTAATTACCTCTATCTTTGTAACACAAGTCGATCATGTAGTGAGTGTATTCTTTCCTTTTGCTACATTGTGCCGAGGTATGTAGATTTCTCCTCCAATACTTTCTCCCCACTGCTCCCCACTAACTCTTTTCTTTTTGGAAAGAAACTCAACACTCATTGCATCCATACCATGCTTTATAGCTTCTTCTACATCTCCATACCAATGCATAATTCGAGTGACATAGGTTATTCGTAAAAGGTCAATGCTTAGTTTACAACAAAAGGGCATTAATAATTTATGAGTTTTATGTAGGTAGTGTTGTTCCTAAGATGATTCCTGGCTAGGGAATTATGTCAAGGCATCCATAATGATTTACAATTATTTTCAATTAGTTCATACAACTAAGAAAATAATCAAAACTAGTACAAGAAACTTTAAAATTGGAACTCACTTTTTTCTTGCCATCTGATTTATCAATATTGTTGTCAATGTTCATTGAACCTGTTAGTGCTAGAAGTTGTCTCTAGACTGATATAGAGCCAAACCTATCACATCTTAATTATTGCAATGGTTTTTTATAGATTGAAATAGGTAATGGGTGGGTTTGATGGATCGACAAGATTGAAAGAGAAAGAAAGATGGAAACAAATTAACTGCATATCAATGATATACCATTGGGCATGGAGTCAAGTAAATACTCTGTTAGATCGAAGGCCTTTTGAACTACCTATCAGATAAGCAACTTGTATAATGGTGGATGGAAGAATGGAGAATGTAACAAACAATGGAACATCCACCAAACAAATATTCTCTATGTAAAATGGATTTGACAAGTACTTGAACAAAGCACATAAGCAACATGCGTTCACAAAAAATTCTTTGCTGCTCAAGAATCTATTGTCTATGGAAATTCATAGATTCTCAATGTCTAAAACTCATTCAAGTAAGAGGAAACTGCAGAATGGAAAACAAAGAGATCACAATCTGATAGAGCAATTCACAAGAATGTTCAATGTCGGAAATGATTACTTAATAAAACTGCCCTCAGGCTTAGAATGACTCATACAGGCTTCATGTCTCCGAAATGCCTCTCTCGAGTTTCTCATGTACCCCCCACTCTAGACATTTTTACAATATAATTTATAGCCATGAAATGATATCATAACCCCAAAGATATGAGATATTCATTTTTCCCAAAATATCAAGGAGTTGCATGAATTTAGAGTAAGACAATAATAATTTGAACCTAACTCCTTAATCCTAGGTTTTTATTTTTTACTCATAAGATCTTTGTTATTTGAGGACTAAATAGAATGATATGTTGGCATATTTCATTATCTTCAAAATCCAAATTGATTAGGAGAGGGTCGGAACCAGCTAGAGGCCTTAAATTGATGGATTGGACTTGATTCAGTCAACTAATAAACTTTTGCAGCTCCTTCACCTTCACTGCAAAATTGTTGGTGCTGCAAAACTATTTTCAAACTCTTTGCCATCGATGCTCTACTATTTGAATAATTTTAGATGGTGAATGCTATCAATTGCTACCTTGATGGTTGTAATGTTGATAAGGTTTGCCAGATTTTCACCATTAAAATCAGGTGTACCACGAGCAATGCTTTTCATTTTCAAATCTTCATCCAAAGACTTATTTTACAAAGAGAGCTATGAAATTTCCTGTTTGCCATGAACATCATGATATGGAACCACAATATATATGTCGGCCTTGTCAAAGTTGGATCTAAAACATCAAGCAAATTTGTTGCAACTACTAAAATCACGTCCTCATTTTTAACACTTACCATATTCAAGTAGAACCTGATATAGTTGAAATGACACTTGCAAGGGAGTATTGGAAAAATTGATTTGCAAAGGGGTAGGAGCCGCAAAAGTTTTTTAGTTGACCGAATCAAGTCCAATCCATCAAATTAAGGTCTCCAGCTAGATCCGATCCTCTCCTAATAGATTTGGATTTTGAAGATAATGAAATATGCCAACATATCATGCTAGTTAGTACTCGAATGACAAAGATCTTATGAGTAAAAAAAAAACCTAGGATTAAGGAGTTAGGTTCAAATTATTATTGTCTTACTCTAAATTCATGCAACTCCTTGATATTTTGGGAAAAATGAATATCTCGAATGTTTGGGGTTATGATAGCATTTCATGGCTATAAATTATATTGTAAAAAGGTCTAGAGTGGGGGGTACAGGAGAGACCCAAGAGAGGCATTTCGGGGGCATGAAGCCTGTATGAGTCATTGTAAGCCTGAGGGCCATTTTATTAAGTAATCATTTCTGACATTGAACATTCCTGTGAATTGCTCTATCATATTGTGATCTCTTCGTTTTCCATTCTACATTTTACTCTTACTTGAATGAGTTGCAGACATTGATAATCGATGGATGTCCATAGACAATTGATTCTTGAGCATCTGCTTATGTGCTTTGTTCAAGTACTTGTCAAATCCATTTTGTCAAATCCATCAACAAATGCTTATGTGCTTTGTTCAAGTACTTGTCAGATCCATTTTGCAAAGAGAATCTCTGTTTGGTGGATGTTCTATTTTTTGTTACATTATCCATTCTTCCATCCACCATTATATAAGTTGCTTGTCTGATAGGCAGTTCAAAGGGCCTTCGATATAACAAAGTGTTTACTTGACTCCATGTCCAATGGTATATCACTGATATGCCGTTAGTTTGTTGTCATATTCCTTTCTCTTTCAGTCTCGTCGATCCATCAAACCCACCCATATCCTATTTCAATCTATAAAAAACCATTGAAATAATTAAGATGTGCTAGGCTTGACTCTATAGCAGTGTAAAGACAACTTCTAGCACTAACATAATCAATCGCTAACTCGAGAAAGCATTTTCAATTTCCAAGTTCTCTGAATAGGTCTTGTTGCACATTGAACATTGGAAAGCATGAATATTAAGGGAGAACATAAAATGCCACATCATATTACATTCAATAATATCTAAAAATATATATCATTAAATGGATAATAGGAATACCTCAATGAGCTCCTCTTGGTTTCAAGAATAATTTATTCTCTACTAAACAAGGCCAACCACGTAAAGGTGGAAGCTCATTTGGCCCCTCTCGCCCCTCGCATCACTCTCAATTCCCCATACCCAATCATGCATATTAATTTAAACAAAAGTTGTACACCTATTTACAATTATTTTGAATTTTTTTGTAGCTAAACAAAGAACATATGTAGTGCCCTAAAATTTCTACTTAACTATCAATGAATATTTATCAGTTTATAAAAGGCTTAATTTCACTCTCTGAAATGATTTAAATTTATCAATATGATGGACAATCGAAAAAGAAAAACAATAATGAAAAGATAAATAATGTATTTGAATTGAATAAATATTACTTATCCTTCAATGGAAGAAGTTATGCTAACGTAAGACCTTTCAAGATTTTCATTTGTTTCCCTAAAGGCAATGACAGTGAATATTTTGGAATATGTATTTCGACAAAGAGATGCTCATTGCAAAGTATTGAAAAATAGAACCTAAAATTTACACCCATCATTTATTTCACTTAAAGGCCAGGCTTTTCGTGCTTATAAGTAATGTATGATGCCGATAAACTATTATTCTTGGGTATTCCTGTATAAATTTGAAAAGAAAAATACCTTTTATTAAAAACTTTTTAAGGCTCCCTTGGGACATTCCAACGTCCCCTTCAAGACGAGATGTTGTATGACACCTCTTTCCACTATGAAAACCCCAAGAAAATTTAGTACATAATGGTGAGATTGTGGTGGTAGTGTTGATGCCTCAAAAAATTCTTGGCATTCAACGTGGAGAAACCACCAGATCAAGGCCCCAATTATGCCTATACTTGCTTGGGATGGAAATCATCATCAATATATGGGCCTGGTTTCCACTTAGGCGATTTTCTCCTAGAAAAAAGACTTAACATGAAGCTCTGCTAAATCCTACTTGCAGAAAATAAACAAACTAGTCTATTTCTATTCTAATCCTAAACTATTCTATCCCGGGAGATTAATTAATTAAAATATGACTAACAAATGATATCTGTCTAAAAAGGGAAACAATTCATCACATTTAAACAATATTTAGAAACCTCTATAGTAGGACAGTTTTCAAATAAACATAAAAATATTTTCATAATGAATATACTCGATTGATTAACAATAGTGCAAACAATAAGTAATACTCATTATTATTAAACATATTGAAATAAATGAATAACCGTGACTTTCAGAATAAAATACTAGATGAACACATGAATAACGACACCATACCAATCACTCCAATATATGGATCACAAAATCACTAAGTGGCTCTGTATATCTCAAAAATAGTATTGACAACAATGTACAAGTCTTTTTTTTCTTGAAAATAGAACCCTTTCTAGGTTCTTGAAAATGTTTATACATAATATTACAAAAACTACAAGTCAAAAATCTATTCCCACTCTGTTCTAACTAAAAGACTAAAAACAAATATAGAAATAAGACCTTTAAGGTCATGGACTAAAATGATTGGCCTTCATGGCATTAGTCCTCAATTGATCCCTTGGTTGATGCATGAGCCTCCAGATGTTCCTTCCATTTTGAGTAGATTTCTAATATTCGAGAAATGAAATTAGGGGTTTCTGGATGTGATCTTATATCATAGTTGAAGACCTTTTCTTCCATAACTAGCAAATCTTGTTTAATCCTGGCAGAAATTTGATTGGAGATGACATAACAATTTTGTGGTTTGACCAGAAATTGATTGTTGGCATCAAGATTTGCCTTGAATAACATTGCAATTTTATCATCATATTTTTTCTTGTGACTTTTCTCTTCAACAATTACATCCGCTATCTTGGTTGTTTGATTGGTGAATTGAACACAAGGCATGTCAATTTCTCCCACTATGTTAATTGTTGGATTTAATGTTGAACTGCATGCTTCTCTTGGCTCTTCGATTAAACATTTAGCTTCATGCAGATTATGTTTCCAAGCTTCTATAACAATTCCTCCTTTTAATTTCTCCGACTCAAAGGTTTGGGATGAGTTCTGGGTCATTGAACTAACCTCATTTTGAAATAATATTAAATCCATGAATTTGCTTTGGACCATTGTTAACTATACCTCCTTTTCTGAAATGATTTTTGAAAAATCATTTATCATACTTCGTTGATTTAAAACACAACCCATAATCTGACAAAAGTGTACCTATTCTTATCTTAATTGATCATTAAACTATAAAGCTTTATGCTTAAATTGCTCAACATCAATTATATCACTCTCTAAACTTTGAATTTGAATTTGAACTTACCTCGACAATTTTTTGTTTTGGATGAGATTCCATCTGTTGTTGGGAAGGGTTGAGCATTTGACATGATTTTTCTGTCTGAGATATCATAAATTGTTTCTTTGGTTGAGTCCTAGGAGACTATTCTGTGTACTCTTGTTGGAGGATCAATGGGAGGCAACTCCTCCTTGCCTTGTGGAAATTTAAGAAACCATCAAGTGCATGCTTAGGGAGGCCTTGCATTCTCTGCAAAACTTCT
>JASDQU010947527.1:22043-32963 GCA_032191745.1 Picea mariana
AGTTATTCTCATAAGCCCACCAATCTTTAATTAATTGTGGCAATTGTAAATCATATTGCACACATTCCTCTCGATTAAACTTTTCCAGGAACTCTTTATTATAAAATATCTCAGGTTTGGGAAATTTATACATTACTTGGATGTCTGCAGGCATGAAGGATCCAATAACCACCTTTTGATTGTTGACAATAGTTCACTTTTAGAGGTCTACATGTTCTAGATCCCAACGTATCATATCTATGTATGCCATCAACTTGGGTCTTGCTACAACTTTGTGTAACCTAAAATCATAAATATCCTGAAAAATTCTTTCAAGGGCATAGGTGTCATCATCACTCTCACTCTCTGTTGCTGTACCAAATGTTTCTTCCTCAAAAGCTCGAAGATCTCGTACCAAGTCTTTCTCCTGGAGTGCAATTTATAAGAAGTGTCTGAGAAGAGATCATAGTTGAGATTTTTATATTTCTGGTCTTCCGTCTATTGAGCTGGATTCTGCTTTTTTGCTTTTCTGGGCACCATAGAAACTGCTTAAAACTATTTTCCAAGAACGGGGTCTGCAAACAAAATCTAAAATCAATAGAAGCAATGAACTCATGGAGAGAAATAAGAACATTGTAAATAAAAAATTAAAACATATACATTACCAGCCAATTACCATTAATTCACCTGTTGATACCATTAATTGCAAAGCATATGGTGGCATGCCTTATTAACATTTAAAATATGGCGCACATATGATCGACGACGTAAAACTTTAAATTAATTAATCCTAGATTAATTCTTCAGTGTATCTAATTACTATCATAAGTCTCGGACATCGGGACCTCGGAGCATCGAGAATTGTATTTATCGTCCGATGCCCGATATGACATGGGAACGTATAATTAATCCTTTTCGTAATGCTCGTGTTAACCTTAATTACCACATTAATCTATAATTATCACTTAAATTCTCGCACGTCGAGCGTCGGGGTAAGATAAATTAACGTGGTGATCATACACAAGTGCCACGTGTCATACATAAATGATCAAATAACCAGTTTTACGGGATTAAAATCAATGACACGTGTCATATACGTACGATGGGTGACACATGTACGGGGTTACATCGATGACACGTGTTAAAAATATATATGGAAAAATAGGTCGTGATGTGGCAGAGGTAACATCTCTGGGAGTGGTGTAGCGGTCTTATCAATCTTTCGCTAGAGGCAACAACATTAGGAGTGGTGTCCCGGTCTTATCACATCTTTCACCATTAAATTTTTCTTATGACTTTAGTACCACAGGCATGTGTGAAACCTTGATATCTATGAGCTCTAGAATGGAGAACACATCAAGTCCAATGCTTGGGTTTTGGAGGCTCGACCTATGTCGCAGTTCTGAGTCAAGTGACTTCCCTTTTTCAGATATGGCCCTTCATTACGATCAACGCCCGTCAATCTCCAGGTACCCACAATTTATCTATGTGAAGGCTATTGAAACTCTATACATGAATCCCTTGGGCTTGGAAAGCAATAGGTTTCTTAGATGTTAAGTTTATTATTTGTCGAATCTCTTTGAACTTATTTTCACTACCTCACCTTCCTTCTCTTGTTGGGTAAGCGTTATATTCTTTGCATGGTAGAACTAGTTTTCACAATTTTTTATGTCCGTTTTTGGGAAGTTTTTCGACACATGGTTTTCACCAATGGTTTTCTATTTCCGGTTAAGGAATTAGGGTTGTTGACTAATCCAAATTATTGGATTAGGGTTTTGGATGCTAAAGGATCCTATATGTATATTGTATTGTAAACAATGTATGATGAGATGAATATAGAAGATGTGGGTTTCCAAGGGAAAAATATCTGTGTAATGTGTGTATTTTCCATTGTATCTTTTCTGTTCTTTTATTGAAAATTTGTTTGTAGTAAATAATTCTACAAGGTTAAAATCTACATTTGGTATCAGAGCAATTAATTGCTTTAGGGGACGCCTTTGTGGTCAGGGGTTTAGATTGGGACTATGATAAGCCTTGTTGTAGTGGGAGATCTGCGATATCGATTCTTCAAGTGAAAAGAAATGGTGAGCAGTTCAAAAATAAAGATCAAGAAATTTAATGGGAAAATTTTTGAGCTATGGAAGCTCAAGATGGAAGATCTGTTGGTAGATAAAGATTAGTGGATCATGGTGGATCAAGGTACTGCACCTACAGGAACATCGACAAATGACTGGAAAAATTTGGATCGGAGGGCGAAGAGCACAATCCGATTGTGTCTCTCAGATTCAATATTACTAAATGTGTTAGGGGAAGCTACAACTAAGAAGTTATGGAATAAGTTGGGGAAATTGTATCGGTCTAAGTCCTTGGTAAACAAACTGTTCATGTGGAAGAAGCTGTATAACTTGAGGATGAGAGATGGAGACTCTATGACAAAGCATATGAATGCCTTCAATACTGTGGTAAGTTAGTTATTATCTGTTGAGATTAAAATTTCAGATGAAGATAAGTGTATTAGTTTACTATGCTCTTTACCAGACTCGGGATAGTCTGGTTGTGGCCATAGGTAGTAATATAAATACATTGAGTTTCGATGATGTGGTTTTATCCTTGTTGTTAGAGGAGATGAGACAAAAGAGCATGGAAGGACAGAGCAAAGATGCATTATTTTCAAGAGGACGCTCCCAGGAAAGAAATAGAACTAAGTCCTCAAGATGGAGATCTAAATCTAAGGGTAGATCTAAATCTCCCAGAAAGTTTGTAAAGGTATGTTGGAGATGTGGAAAGGAAGGGAACTTCAAGAAGCAATGTAAATCCAAGAACGTTCAGAGAGTGAAGGGATCTAAAGGTGCTCCCTTTACATAAGAAAATACCTCCAAGGAATAAGGAGGGGATGTGTACTTGGCTTCTTCAAGCACACATGTAGAGCATGAGGCATGACTGGTTGACTCAGGTGCATCGTTTCATATGAATTCCCACAGGGAGTGGTTATGTGAATATGAAAGGTATGATGGAGGTAATGTTTTCATAGGTGATGACTTGACAACCAAAATCGTAGGATGAGGAAGAATCAAGTTGAGGCTCATATATGTAAGGATTAGAACACAACCTGGTGTTTTGCACATCCCAAGATTCGACAAAAAAATGATTTTTGTAAGCAAAATGGATGATGCATGGGTAAAAATAATATTTGAAAAAGAAACCTGCAGGATGGTTCGAGGAGGAATGGTGTTGCTGAAGGGAGTTCGGATTGGAAATATGTATAAGTTGCAAGGAAGAACTATTAGTGATTGGCGTAATAGTCCCATTGTTCATGATATTGGAGCTGAAGAAGAAAAAACTCCTACCGTCTCTAGAGAAAAGGTTATGCTGTAGAATCAAAGACTGGGGCGTATCAAAGAAAATGGTCTTCAACTACTACATGGTAAAGGTATGGTTGAAGATATGTCTAATTGCTCTTTGGATTTTGATTTCTGTGAACATTGTATATATGGGAAGCAAAATCAGGTAAGATTCCCCTCTGGTGCAACGAGGGCAGAATGAATTTTACAACTAGTGCACAATGATGTGTTTGGACCTGTGTCGGTTCCATCATTGGGAAAATCTGTGTTCTATGTCTCATTTATAGATGACTTCTCGAGGAATACTTGGATATATTTCGTCAGGAAGAAATCTGAAGTCTTTGAAAAGTTTAAAGAGTTTAAGGCTCTTGTTGAGAATCAAGCAGAAAAAATAATTAAGGTGTTGAGGACAGATAATGGTGGAGAGTTCTGTGGGAATGAATTTGCAGAATTTTGTAAGAAATGCGGCATAATAAGGCATAATACTACTCCTTATATACATCAATAGAATAGATTTGTAGAAAGGATGAACATTACACTGATGGAAAAAGCAACGTGCATGCTCAGTGGTGCCGATTTAGGGCAAGAATTCTGGGCAGAGGTAGTGGGTACTGCATGTTACCTGGTCGATCGATATTTACCAGGTCGATGTTACTTGGTCAATTGGTTGTGAGGCCTATGTTCATGTTCTAAAGGAAAACATGAGTAAGCTAGATAAGAAGGCTAAAAAGTGTATATTTATTGGGTATAAATATGGTCTCAAAGGCTATAAGCTTTGGAACCCAGAAACTAAGAAGGTTGTGTATAGMCAAGATGTCGTATTTAGAGAAATGAAAGATGTTGTCAAACAGAAAGTCCTACCAAGTAAGGAAGAACTAGAGAAGAAAAATTCCCAGTTAAAGGATGATGAATCAAAATCTATAGAAGAACGAGAATAATAAGAAGAAGATCCTCATACTCCAGTATTGAGGAGATCGGTTCGGGAAAAAAGGCTACTAGAAAGGTATACTCCACCTGATTTCCCTTCAAATTTTTATTTATCTATTACTAATGATGATCCTAGAACTGTTAAGGAGGTAGTGTATTCCGAGTATGGAAATCTCTAGAAAAGGCCATGGCTGAAGATATGACAGCCTTGGATAAGAATGAGGCTTAGGATCTAGTGGAGTTGCCGACTGGAAGAAATCCCATTGGCAACAAATGGGTATTTAAAAAGAAGYTGAATGCATATGGAAAAGTGGAGAAATACAAAGCTCGATTATTAGCAAAGGGMTATTCCCAGGTTGAGGGAATTGATTTTGGTGAGATTTTTTCTCTTGTTRCTAAGTTAACCTCTATTAGATTTCTGTTATATGTTGCTGTTGTGTTTGATTTTGAAGTAGAACAAGTGGATGTGAAGACATCTTTCCTACATGGGGATTTGGAAAAATAAATCTACATGAAGCAGCCATAAGGMTTTTCTATTAAGGGAAATAAGGAGCTTGTATGCAAGTTGAAAAAATCGTTGTATGGTTTAAATCAATCACCAAGGACGTGGTGTCAAAAATTTGATACTTATATGTTGGGACTTGGCTTCACAAGAAGCAAAGAGGATCGCTGTGTGTATTTTAAATTAATTGGTGATCATTTGATTTAGTTGGTCTTGTATGTGGATGACATGTTGCTGATAGGAAACAACAAGGAGATTATCCAATATGTGAAAACTCAGTTGTCCCGTAAATTTGACATGAAGGATCTTGATGCTGCAAATTTCATTTTGGGCATGGAAATTAAAGAGATCAGAAAAACAGGAAACTCTAATTAAATCAAAGAAAATATGCCGAGACAATATTGCAGAGGTTTAATATGTAGGAATGTAAACTAATCAGAGTCCCTATTCCTATAGGTGTAAATTTATCTGCGGATCAGTGTCCCAAGACATAGGAAGAGGAGGAGGACATGTCTCGTGTTCCACATGCGAGTGTGGTTGGAAATTTGATGTATGAAATGGTCTGTACTAGACCGTACATTGCACATGCAGTGGGAGTTTTGAACAGGTATATGTCAAAACCAAGGAAGGAGCATTCGACAATAGTGAAAAGAGTTTTTAGGTATTTGCATGGCACTACTAGTTATGGATTGTGCTACCAAGGAAGACCATGCTTGGACATAGTATTGGACATAAATGGCTTTGTGGATGCAGACTGGGTTGGAGATCAGGATCGTAGAAGATCTACAAGCGGGTATGTGTTTAACCTATTTGGAGGAGCAATTAGTTGGATGAGAAAAAGATAGTCTGTAGTGTCGACTACATAAGTTGAATACAAGGCAACCACTCATGCAAGAAATGAAGAAATATGGTTACAAATATTGTGTTCATGTATTGGGTTGGTACAACAAGTTGTAAGGATGGATTATGACAATTAGAGTGCAATTTTTTTGGCAAATAACCCAACTTATCATTCAAAGACAAAGCATATTGATTTCAATATAAATTTGTGAGAAATATGGTTGAAGAAAAGAAGTTGTTGTTGATGAAGGTTGACACTTTGAAGAATGTTGCAGATTCATTAACAAAATATGTGAGCACTGAGGAGTTCTCTTGGTGTAGAGAATCTATGGGCATTACTGCCATGGGTTGTTGACTATGTAACCTTGTAACCCCATGTATGCAAAAAAAACAAGTGGGAATGTTGGGTATGTGTTATATTCTTTAGAGGTTTTTTGCATCCATTTTTGAGCGGTTTTTCGCTACATGGTTTTCGTCAATGCTTTTCTATTTCTAGTTAAGGAATTAGGGTTATTGACTAACACAGGTTATAAGATTAGGGTTTTGGATGCTACACGATCCTATATGTATATTTTATTGTAAACAATGTATGAGGAGATGAGTATAGAAGATGTTGGTTTTCCTGGTTTGGGTTTCTAGTGGAAAAATCTCTGTGTAATGTGTGTATTTTCCACTGTATCTTTTATGTTCTTTTATTGAAAATCAGTTTGCAGTAAATAATTGTACAAGGTTAAAATCTACACTTTACCTACACTAGAACACTAAAGAACAAAAAATTCATAAGGTATTGAATAACATAGAAAGAGAATTTTAGACCTTGTCATGTTGTGTATGGTTGTGAGGAAGTAAGTTGTGGCTGCTTGAAGGGTTAATTGTGTTTCTTGGAGGGATTTCACTGACTCAAATTGTGGTAGTATTTTCTGTTATAGAGCAAGTTTTAGTTTGGGCAAATCCTGGCCCAACCACAAAACAAGAGCTACAACTTGGGAATCCTACACCCAATGTCACATTGATGTAGGTCCCACACTTCAAGGGTGACTATGTCTCTCTAGGGAGGCGATCCCGGTGACCCTAGGGGGAATGATATGGATATGGATAGAGATGGAAGTGAATCTCCTAGAGGTCAAGTCTAAGTGGAGTGAAATGTAGGAAGATATGCCTTGTAAGTCAAGTGCTTTTCCCCCCAAAGGTATAGTACTTCTTCGTATGATTGTGCTTGCTTGAGACACAAGAAAATCCAACTTGCAATGATATATGTTAGTATGGATCAACAAGTTAATCTTGATGTCCCTAATTTGAAGAAATATATGACAATTTATATCAATAAATAAATCATCTAAATCAACATGCAAGGATCTAAACTAGTTAAGAAAATCAACATCAAGATTAGCAATGAATATAGGTTGAAAAATGACACTTTGAAGCTGAATAAAGAAAGTTGTTGTAACATGTATATTTCTGCAGAAAATTGCATCCTTATGGATGTATATTTCAGTCACTTATATCAACAAATTACACCATCAAAATATGTCAACAATTAGCCCAAAATATGCACCCTAATTAGTGGAGTTAGTGTGCAAAATTCAGGAGTTAGTTTAGGAGTTATGGTTAGTAGTTTATCTAGGTTAGATCAGCCCTAATGGCTGTAGGTTAGGGATTGTAACAACAAGTAAAGTAGTGGGAGAGAGGGGACACCCTAGTAGGGGAAGACACCTCTCAATGAGGCAAACCAACTCCAAGAAATTCAAAAGATAAAATTTCACATTTCCCAAGGCAATGATTTTATATCTCCAATGCAAAAAATATATGACTAGTGCCTTTACTATTGGGTTAATGAAGTCAAATAAAATAAAGAGCTATAGAAGCTACCTCCTTGAGGGTGTAATCCCTTTTACTTCCCAAGGAAGGTTTCTCTAGCTAGGGTTAAAGCTAAGAGGGTGTATGCCCTTATACTTCTCTTAGAAAACCCTTGTTTAACCAATAACATGAAGCATAAAATGATGAAGACTATGGTGGGGGTGTATGCCCTTATACTTCCCACCTATCTCCCAGCACAACAATCCTTGAGTTGAAAAATAATGATAGCATAAAAGTAAAAGACCATACCAAAATCAAGAAAGATGCTAAGATAATCCACCATAAAAGCTAGAAAGCATTCATCCAAGGCTAGCGCCTCACTCCTCCATCAACCACTCATCAAGATAGCCATAAAAAAGTGCACAAGAGACAAATAGAGCCAAGTGTAGCGAAAATTTCAGACCAATACTTTTCACAATGAGGGAGAGTTATATTAAAATGAGATCTTATGATCTCTTATTTATATAAATGTCACCAAGGTGACTTGTCCATAATTTAAGGGGTAAACCACAAGACTAGGGGTCAACAACCCTAATATTCCCCCCTTTAACAAAGTAATATTAAACAATTCATCCAAAGTTTCACTTTTGCACAAATAAACCTTGATTTTACATGGATGTCTCCCCTCCAGGGGACGTTTTTCCACTTTGAAGAAGTCATTGGTGTTGGAGAAGCATGGGTATGCCTCCAAAGTCCACATGTCAAGCATCTAGACAATCTCATCATGGTGAAGACCATATTATCCTAAAAACATCCATGTGTCAATGAATGGCACCTCACCACCAAGCCCTAACCCCCTCTAAAAAAAGTCATTGGTGGCCTAGATCAAAGACAAAGAGCCGAACCATGATTCAGAATCTAATTATGAAAATACTGGTAAAGGACAGATCATTGACGTAGACCCCACTGCTATTGTCACGACCGCAACAATTCAACCAGAAGAACCAACAGATCCTGAAGAGGGGGAGTGCCTTTTTCATTCACATATGTGGGTGAAGGGGACCCCGCTACATTTTATTGTGGACAGTGGAATCCAGAAGAACCTCATCTCAGCAGAGGTCGTCAAACAGTTGGGATTGTCGACAACACCACACCCGCAACCATACAACATCAGGTGGCTTCGCGAAGGACGAGATCTTCATGTCAGCCAACAATGTCGATTGTCATATAGCATCCAACCCTTCAAGGATGAGGTATTATGTGATGTTGCCCCACTAGATGTATGTGATGTTCTCTTGGGCCAACCATATATGTGGAAGTGCCACGCTGTTTATGAGTCTCGACCCCAAAGTGTCATTGTTTCTCTGGGGGGTCATCTCTACAGAATACCAGAGGTAGTTCCGACTACTGTTCCACCTAAAGTGCCGCAAGGTAGTATCTCATACTGCGAAATTTAGCTTCTTTACAATCTGTTCAAAAGGAGAACAGAAGGACACTGCAACCACTACAACCTCGCCCCAAGCACCTTCTATCCAACAAAAGCAGGTCGGTAGGGCTGCAACAAAGCACAAAGATTCCTTCTGCACACCATCCTCTCACGTATCTTGACTTGTTGAATAGCCTCAGCCTCAACAGGTTCTTGACATACTTCCACAAATAGAGCAGCGCGATGTCTCCAACAATACAAGCAACTCACCAAGATGCAGATCCAACAAACACTTTTCCCTCTCCCCCGGGAACTCAACGCAATGGAGGCCATTGCTTCTTAAGGAGGGAGGATTGATCCAGGTGGATATCGGTGGCCATCCACCTTTTTCGACTGGCTCAAAACAGTTTTCTGNAGGTTTTTTGAGATCAGGGTTCTCAATGATAGTTGAAGGCATCATTGAGCCCCCAAAATGAGTCTCCTCGATGATACCTTTCCAACGAGCTATCACACGCCTAAAACGAAGAACGTATGCAAAAGTTACGACCCCGAGAAGTTGATGTACTCACTTACCCAAACGAGGCCCACATGACTTTTGGCGCTTCATCTCCTAGGGTTAGGTTTTTGGATGTATAGGGTTTTTGGCATTCTTGCTTATTGTAAAAAGGCCTTCAGAGCCTCATTGTAATGATCTTCTTGCGAATGCGAGTAGCCGTCACATCTCTTCTCAGAGATAAGCTGCCACCATTCTAGCGAGTCTTTCACTCTGTATTTTTACAGTCTTTGTACATTTCTTTCATTAATAGAAATCATGTATTACTGTATATTTGTGTTTATGGTTGTATCTTTGATACATTTCTGTTATATTATTGAATATCTGTGATATCTCTGTGCATTTCTTTATTATATCTCCGATCTCATTTCGTGCCAAAAATAATCCGGATCAGTGGTATCAGAGCATACTGTTCTTGATTGTTTTTTTTTAGTGCATGTCCCCAACGAGGTCCGAGTATAGAAAGTTGGGTCTCGAGCTTGTCTCTCTTGAAGACAATCACTCTCGCACACCCAAGAAACCCTCAATGGTGGAAGAAAATAAAAACGATAGAGCAGACGATCCAATAAATCTGTTGCTTGAGCAAACTCTCACGCGACAGAGGGATGAAATGATGGAGAATTTTGCCCACATCCTTCAATGCCTGCCGATAGAAACAGATGCATCTTCATCAAGTGGCCACTTTGGAGGCACCTCGCCTTTCAAGGTACAAGTTAATTTTGATATTCCTGTATTTGAAGGACAGATGGATGCAAAAGCCCTATAAAAATGGTTAACTCTGCTAGAAGGTTATTTGTTTGTTCACAATTTTCCGGACAAAGAAAAGATCACCTTCGCACTCCTTAAAGCTCTCCCTCATGTCAAACATTGGTGGGAAACTTAATGGGAGCAAAGTTCCACAAAGAAGTTTGGAATATATGGGGCCGAGCCCACTTGGGACTTTTTTGTGGATGCGGTAAAGGAACAGTATTACCCTGTTGGCACCTATGAGGACCAGTACATGAGATGGACCACACTGCGACAAGAGAGGGGCCAAGCAGTTCCAGAGTTCACCAATACCTTCCATACCTTTTGCACCAAGCTTGGTTTCAAAGACTCTGAGCAACATTTGGTTCTGAAATACCGTGGGGCTCTACACAGATACATCCAGACTGAAATGGATTTTCTGGACATCTCATCACTCAGTGCTGCTTATCGATATGCTGTTAAAATCGAGAAGAAATTTAAGAACCAAAACAAATGGGAGTTCGGATCTGCAAATCCGCAACAACCGAAGTATGACAAAGACGACCCTAACAAATAGTCTCCTGAAAACTAGTCCAAGACACAGGAAAAGAAGGGTCACGGGAAGACAAAGAAGGACACCGGAAAATGGTGCGAGTTCCACAAAAGCCCCTGGCCCAACACTGATGGATGCCACTCAAAACAATCATTGGTGGCCGAGATCAAAGACAAAGCCGAACCCTGATTCAAAATCTGATTTCGAAAATACTGGTAAAGGACAGATCATTGACGCAGACCCCACTACTATTGTCATGATCGCAACAATTCAACC
>JASDQU010947530.1:9749-20374 GCA_032191745.1 Picea mariana
TTTTTTTTTTTTTTTTGTCGGAATTGTAAATTTGGGTAAAATTGTTATTTTTTGTTATTTAAATTGTATTTTTGAATGTATAAATAGATGGATTCAGTGTGCTGAAAAATTTTGAAACATTCAAATTATACAAATTTAGCGACTCAAATTTACAGATCCAATCATTTTTCACAGGATTTTTGCCAAAATATAAAAAAAAAAACAACCTCTCTTAAAATTCTGTAGTTAAAAACGCTTTTATAAACTATTAGAAACACATCGTTTATATGTTTTGCAAAGTTAAAACTCAGATTCTCTCTTTATTGTGATAACTAACTTTTATAAGTCCAAAATTCCAAAGTCACCGTGAGGTTTTAAGTATATGGACTCCTATGAAAACATATAGGGTCCATCAAAAAGATCGTACATACAGTAATAGTAATTAGCACAGTCACATAATTGTGATTGATGAATGTCGAAAGGCATATGAAACGCGTAGACTATTAAAACCTCTCAGGAAAACGCAAGGATAGGTGAGGAAATTAGTAGTTAATAATCTAAACGTGGTAATATTAAACATTAATCATTTAAACGTGGCAATTATATAGTGCTATAGTAATTTCTTAATATGATTAGGTAAATGTTAAAAAGTAAACAGGGTAACGGATGCATTCAAAAATACAAGGAGATTATGAAGAGTAAATCAAATTCATTGATTTGGGAGGACGACTAAGAATATTCCAGCATCTTTAATTGTTAGCCATCAGATTAGAATTTTAGATTAAAAGATGATTAATTGTGCCCATTACCAATAGGTATACGTCTTTCAGCGTAATAAATATGTCATCTATTTTATATACAATGATAGTAATAAATATGCCATCTATTTTAATGAAAAAAATTGTCACTAAATACTTATTTCTTTTGATAGTTTTTTACCATAAATAATATTAATAACAATTTTTCATGTATACAATATAAAATAGCTAAAATTTTATTAAAAAATAATTTTTTATTTATTTTTAAGAAAATATTTAATTAACATTGTTATTTTTATTAAGTTTAGGTAGTACTGATTTTTAACATGGTTGGATTTTTTAATATTTTTTTGGATTAAATTCATCATAACAATATTAAATTTTGATAACCCATGATAACCCAGTAAACAAAACTCACACCTTAAATGATCAACTAATTTTTTTAATAAAATATATAATTAAATTTAAAAAATAAAATAAATTTATAAATTATTTTCATTATATTCTTGTTAAGTTAATATTAAAATTATTTTAGATGTTCAAAGTATTGTGAATTGTAAATAAAAAGTTTTCTAGTCAAAAAATATAGCAGATTTTTTTGATATGTTAATATTAAATATAGCAGATTTTTTTGATATATTAATATTAAATATCTTTATTAAATTAACAAAAAATATATGTCAAAAAGTGGTATATACATTTTTGAACATATTTTTTTTTATATGTTATACTCATATGTCTACTAAATTAACAATAAATATATGTCAAACACGTGATATGCAAATTTCGATTATAATATAACCCAAAACAAAACAATGTGGTCCAGTCTTCTTGAGACTTGTATTCTATTGCACGCGTGTATGTTTTTTTAATTGTTTTCCATTTCCATAAGTGAGTAAATTATACGTACCACGTAGGCTTTCTGATTGAAATAGTGATCGGAAACCGTGTAAATGTGTAGGTGGTACCGTCCACAGTAGAAATGTCAGTCCATTATATAATGTGGTAGATGGAATCGGCCTAGCTGTAAATGCCATTCAATTATTTAAATAATGGTGGGTGATATTGTCCTTGCTGCAAATGTCATTCAATTATTTATGGGGTTTCTTCTAATTGGAGGAATTATATAGCATTCTCTTAGATAAGACTTGTGGAATACGTGGATATAATGATATTTTACCTTGTGATGATCACTATGAGAAGTCTGGCAAGTCCATGCCTTTTTGGGACTTGTTACGATCTTCTTTTTTATTTTATGCGTTCAGCCCACGTTCAGTTTGTATTGGGATTAACATAGCTGTTGAATCTATGAGCTTAGTTCTAGCTTTGACATAGCATGTTAGAAAAGCTAATTGAATAAATAGTTCATTGAGTTATTGTATGGCAGCTTATACTTGTCGTTATGTAGGTATAATAAAATAAAATAATAGTTGTATTGAATCCACCGCATGTGTGGAGACTTCATCTCATTAAAGGACGTTGAGCCTCATCTCATTAAAGGAGTTGAAGATCCTTACGCAGCCACGGCAATAAGAAATGCATTTGAACAAATCAGGTATAATAAAGGAGGTATACTACACCTCCTTTATTATACCTACTGATAGGCATGGTATATAGCTTTGAGTTAGGCTTGACTTTCTATTAGTTCATGGTTGACCATAAAATATACATCCCTTTATCCAAAGTTTCAAAAAATAATGATTTATTTTAAATTTTAAATCTCATTTATCTGATATCTTATTGGCCAAAGATTTTGAAGTCTTATTGTTGCCTTCACTTCCCCCAATGTCATTGTAATAAATATTTCTTGTTGTTTAATATATATTGTCAAAAATAGGGCCCATCTTGCAGAATTTGTGAGGCAGGTATAGGGCATGCCAATGTCATACTTGTTATACTTGCAAAGACTTTAATGGACATTGATTTCTCAATCAATCCATATTGATAATTGTGTTTGAAACAAAATGCATAAGGGTAATGAAATAACATAAAGGAGTAGGCTAACTCTGGAGCAAACATATTTGTTTTTCAACTAAATTTTTGGGCTTGAATCCGACCAGATTTTCACGGGTAGTCTGAGTTTCGCATGGATCAAAGATACATGCATTTCAGAATCTTACCTCAGCGGTTTTGCTCCATTTTAAACCAACCGAGATGCTAAGAAAATCAATCAGAGTTCTGGATTGGCCGAAAATTTAAAAGTGGGCCGCCAGAAGACCTTCCAGAAAAGTAACTCGGGAGGGAAGATTACTCCCGAGTTAGCCCACTCCATAACATAAATGCAGTATGTTGCATGGTTAGCCGGTATGCATGCAACAATTGAGAGTGACATTTTTTACTACTGGTGAGCTATAAAGAATAGACATGAACCAATCCCTCCACGTCAACAAAATAGAGTTGATTGTTTCTCCGCTTGCAATTTTGATGGGTATGAATGTTGTGCAATAATGCTTTAGCTTCTCCTTATAAACAAATCAGTGCAAGATGTTGTGATGTTGTGCATGCCATAGTTGAATGGATATTTTAATATATAGTAAATTTGGTTTATTTAAATGTGTGCATGTTGTAAGGGATTGAAGCTAAGTATGATATGATTTAAAATTTCGAGTTTGCTTCGAAGCAATTAATGCTAGTTGTAATAAGAATAATAAAAAATAGGATTCACGTTGTCGCTCAGACATTAGCATGATCGATCCTTCAATTTGTTCCAAGTCTCAGGTCTATTTGAGTAAATGATGCATCCTTCTATGTGTGACTTCTGCTTGATTCAATTAACATTTAGATGTTGCATGCACGTATCGGTTTTCATGCATGGACTACCAAGTGCTTCTTCTAGCCCAGGCTCTAGCTTCTCCAAACGACCCACTATCAATGAAATTTAGTGTAACTAGTATTTTTCATCATCTATAGCAGGATGAGAAAAGTACACTAAGGGATTATTTTAGCTTGACTCAGGCTCATTAGTGCCATTTCCAAACTATTTAGGACCTTTTAGGAAGGAGTTTGGGGTGAGTGCACGAAGTTGATGGATGATAAAGTGGCAATGGGGTGAGCACAAACGCACACACGCAGGAACACATGCATATTTCTAGGAACATGCACTCATTCTTGATGTGACAAGTTCAACAAACCTTGAACCTCCACTCAGTGTGCTACATGGGCACGTCCCCAAGAACGTGCATGCATTCCTGTCTGGCCCTTTTAAGGGCCCACAAGCATGATTTGTGACAATTTAGACCACACAGCCATAGATAATTTTAAGGATGGAAATTTATCTCAAATTGTAGAAAAATTGGCGAATCTTGTTAGTTCTTAATATGGACACTGTAAAATGTTTGGCAATATTTTTGTAAAAATATTCAAATTTCTGAGGATTTTATATAGTTTCTATAAAATTTGGGGTATTTCTTAGGTTAAAATTTTTTATCCTATAAAATTTGGGTGAATAATTTTTAGACAAAGAGGAATTTGGTGACTCGTTTTTTGGGAAAAAGCATGGAAAAATAGCCCATGGGCGATATATAGCCCCTAAAATTTTCTATGCATGACACCACGCCTAACATTTTTAGAGTGATTGAGAAAAACGAAAGAAGGGGCAAAGGTCACCAAGCATCCAGAAGATCTGAACACCGTCTCCAACTCAAGCTAGGCATGCTTGATCCTTAGTGAAAGCTTTGATTTCCCTTCTTTTCCTTCACAAAATGGACCATTTGAATAAATTAATGAACCTCAAAATGCCACTAACAAAATTGTGGAGTTGGTCGACTTTCTTGATTTCATAGAAAGGAAAACTAACCCCAAAAATATGCTACATAAGACACCATGGGCATAGGGTAATGGATCTCCTATGGAATCCAACTGGAAAACTTATCCTCTCCTCCTACTCTAGTATTTTTTTACTTTGACAATGGATCCTGAATCTAGAACAAACTCCTTCTATGTGCATAGGGTATTGGATCTCCTTCTCTATCACTTGAATGTCCATCTCCCTCTTCTAACAATGACAAAATGGAAATCTCCAATTTGGCCTTCAATGCCCAAAAAACTAATCAACAATAATCATAAGATGTTGAACCCTAATAAACTCAACATGGCTCTACTGCTCTCCTTAAGTGCTTGATCTCTTTCTCGATGTATGGAATATTGAATTCCTATATTACTACAATGAAATATTGATTTCTCTTCTTTTCCTTCACAACATGGTCCATTTGAATAAACTGATGAACCTCAAAATGCCTTCCTTCTTCATAAGGCCTTGGGAATCTCTAAGGTTTGGTTTCTTTACAAATTTTGTTTTCATTTGATTTTAATACCTCATCAATTTGATTTCTACATTTCGTCGAAAGTAAAATGAAATATGATAGCAATATATTTTACGTCCATGTTAAGACACTTTTCATAAATGTGTGCTAAAAATATTTAAGATAATGGATATTAAAAAGTAGAAATTGCCCTTGGAGTTCCTAAGGTATGTCGTAAATGTTTGAGTTGAAATTAATTGGGTAATTAGCATCAATAATTAAACCATGGTGCATATCCTCGATCTCATGAAGGATATGGACTATGTTTTGGAGCATATCCTCAATCTTACAACTATGTATATAATTAGTGGGGATGTAGCATGGCTAGCAATGAATAAATGCATATGCACACATACACAAATGAATTGGAATAAATTTAAGTTTCGTTGAATGGATAGTGTCACGGATGCCTTTAACTTCAGTTTTATTTTACTTATAGAACTCCAATAAGATTTTGTTATATATATCAATTAATAATATTTTGGAATGTGTGGCTACAAAGTGATACTAGAAGAAACTTTCATTGAATATTTTATAGTTACATTGAAATTATTGCAACAACCCATCAATGGAAATACAAATTTTATGGTTTAAATAAATATTTATTATATTATATATATTATATATTCAAAAATACTATAAAAAAAAGAGCCACAAACTCTAGCTAACTAAACATTTGATAAAAAATTATGCATGCAACCATGTTCAAATGAAGTATGAATAAAATATATTAATATTAAGCACGTCTTATATTTAAGCACATCTCATATTTAAGCCCTACCCCCTATCCTTGCATGGGAGGTCAATACCACATTGATCTTACAAGGGCCTTTGCATGACCTTATAAGAAAGGTAGTATATTTATTATAAAATTTCAATAGTGAAGGAAATACAATTGCATTTGAACATATTATAAATTATGAATACAAGTTACAATTACTTAAGATTGTGTAGGTTGTTTCCACTCACCTTTGAAAAAGAAGAAACTTGTGGAACTGGTATAAGATCCTAACATTGTCTCATATACAAGACACACATGTATTTCTGATTATTTTCTTGTTTTTTAATTTCTTAAACTATTTATTTGCATGTTTTTTGTAATTTTTTAATTTAATTAAAAAAACTGACCTAATTTATACGAAATCCCTTATTGAATTGCAGTAGAATGATTAAGATGGAACCTGGAGACAATCAAAACTCCACACAACCACATGGAGGCGCAAAAACCCCCAACCCATCACAACCACCAAAAATAAACACACAAATTGATGAAGGGTTGACCTCTTTGAGATCAATTGTTCATGACTTAAGGGGTACAAGAGAGCCTAGCCAATTGTCATTGACCGCTTCATTGGACACCATTGTATCACCCATTGCAAGTGCCCAAGGAAAACTAACTAATATTTTTTAATACAGGGCTAGGATGTTCTACTATCACAAGATTGGACTCAATAAAAACCAATTCAGAGACTTGAATATTATGAAACAAGATTTTATGTCTCTATTTATTGATCTTAGATCCAGACTACAACCACCAGTCAACAAGATATGTACTTGTATGGATTGGTGCATCCACCAACAATTTAGGGATAACTGGATGGTTAGATGGTCCATGGTGTTCGACAAACCTCCCTGCAATAACATGAAGGTGCCTCTATATTTCCTGAGGAAATTATGGTCTAAATTTATTTGGGGTCACCATGTCAACTAATTTGACATTGGTGAATTCCAAGGGGTGGTTCTAGGTTCTGCACAAGACATAGAGCATGTTATTCACAAGACAGAGAGCATGCTAGGCATGACCCTGTGTTAGGTCCTCATCCTCCTAGGTAAAGGGATAACCCCCCTTCTCAACATCCTCCCATTGTAGATGGAATCCAACAGACATAGTTATCTTTATCAGCGTTGACTCAGATCCTGGTGCAGCATGGGAGTTTTGTTGCACTATCTTGGAAGGAGGTGTCTACTAGTGACGTTGGTAGAGTGGTCAGACCTTCAACCCCTACAATATAGTGCATCAAGGAGAGGGCACATAGACAAAGTAGTTGTTCATGTGAGCCTAATAGATGCTCAAGTTGCAGCTAGACTTGTTATGGGCCGATGGAGGCCAATGGAGGCCAATGGACATTAGATTTTCATGGAGGAGGTTAGTATATTAACCATCTCTATGTTCTTCATGATTATATATATATTCTATGTATTTATTTCAATATATTATTGTATGGTGTTTTGCAGTTGCTACACTACTATAACAGACCCTCTACGTCGATAGATGCATCAGTGTTAGTCCCACCATTGATGCAACAATAGAGGAAACATGTTCATTCGGTGTACCACATACAAAGGTATGTGTCACATTTGATAAATTCACCACGGTGATTTCTTTATTTTATGGCATCCTCAAATATAATGTTCTTGTGTTTCTACAGGTCGTGGTACCATACAGTGATGAGAAATGTCCAACTGAGATGGACAAGTCACCACCTTCACAAGTATCACGCGTTGAGTTAAATCTTGTTTAAATCTCAAATTTGTTTTGTTTATTTTTTGAATTTTACTTTTTGGTACCAATAACAATATTATTAATACGTATGCAGGTTGCATCACTTCTCTCCAGCTATAGGGCTAGTCCAGTCCTTGGGAACCCTTCCACGACTCTTGAGTTACCTCTTTCCAACCCAAGGCTTTTATCATCCCTTGTACAACCTGTGGGGGTTTATCGCCACTCACCCCCAACATATTTCATATCCCATCCATCCATTGTGGTTGCACCCGCAGGCCACCCACCCCCACCACCTCTTCCATCACATCCATCCACAGTGGATGCACCCACCACCATTTCCATATGTGATATCCATCGACGTTGCCACAATAGATGTTGCCTCGGAGAAAGTTGTACAACCGAGCACTCCACCTGCCAGCGACTCTCCATCGTTGCACGAGTTATTCTCAGTGAGATGATGTGTCGATGATCAATTTTTATGTATCATGAATGGAATTGATTTTATGCATATTTGTTTAAATTTCATGATTTTATCCTTGTAATTGATGCAGGGTGACATCATTGTGATATTAGGGTCACGGAGGAGGGTAACACCCTCACAATTGTTAGTATCTTTTATGGTGAGTTGACTTAGGTTGAGTTACAAAGTATCATTTTGTAAGTCTTTTAATTCATTGTGGAAAAAAACTTATTAGAATGTTGTTTATGTGTCTAGTCTTTAGAGCAAATAACCACTCCTAGGCGCAAAACCACTTGAGATTCTTCTTCGAGTAAGAGAAGAAAGATCAAGTTCCTGGATGCTCCTGATAGTTGTGATTGTGGAAGTGGTCAATGAGTGACCAATGAATGTCATTTGGCATCTAGGCCACCATATGAAATTTTTCTATGTTAGAGCACTTGTCGTTGTTTTTTATATTGGGCATGATGTGTCATTTTGTAAAAAAATGTACAATTTAGATGATGTTGAACACACACACACACATTTCATGGCATGATTTTTATGAATTTAATTGTTTGTTTATTTGATGTTGATGAATGTATGGTCCTTAGCTACATTTGGGTAAACATGTGGCTCTTTTTTTCCTAGTTACAATCATGTGGAATGTATGGCATACAAACCATTGATATTATCAATCCTTCTTGCTCCCGTATTGTATCACTCAAACCACTCTAATCAATATCTTGTAAAATTCATGGTTAAATATATCAAACTTAGGTATATGCACGTGCCCAAATTATTAAAATCATATGATAAAAATGAAACATAGATATAATTGAGACCTACTACAAGGGTTATGGGAGAACTTCATGAACTTGTGAATAAGGTTGCTTGTTGATGAGATCGTTGGATAACATTTCTTTGCTTGATGAAATCATTGGCTATAAATAGACTTCCCCATCAATAAATGTAATACGCCTTGAGGGTCGCTCATACCCTTAACCAAATTTGCATTGCAAAAATCAATTGGGTTATGGGTGTGGCTATGTAGGTCGTACTTAGGTCATGCAATCCATACATAGCCTTGGTAGGTCATCCCTCTTTTTATTGCTAAGATTATGCTTATTGAATGGACATTAGATTTCATGGAAACCTATGTTATCAAGGGAACGTATAATCAAAACCACAAACTCATTTAGTTGTTACCCCTTTTCATTGATTTTGGCATTTCATAGTTCAAGTCTTCATTAGTATATCATTTCCCATGCATTAAGGTTTTATGGATTGGTTTTCCTTTTCCATCTTCATATAAAGAATTTCATAGTGTAAAGTGTGTGAGTGTGAGTTATATATACACACACACTTTACACTACAAAGATTATAAGTGTATTAATCAAGTTGGCATGTAAACTAGCAAGCACCCAACTCTTCATTGGATAGAGTTTCCTTGAAGGAGTATTGTCATTTTGATAAGAGGAAGATAACCATAATTCTTCTTCTATTTGATTGATGATAAGCTTGATAATTGTATTAGGTTCGAACACCACTTATAATTGCTTCTTCTTGTATTTGGATTACCATGGAAACATAGCACTACAATTAGAAATGAATGCACACATCAAACCATGATGGAGTCTTAACATCTAGAACCTTGAGAGATATAGTTCAATTGGATATCTACATGCAAAGGAGTTACATTGAAGATAGATTTCTCAGTGACAAAGTATTTACACAGTCTTGGTTTTTATTGGATTGATTACTATTGTGTATTGGTTGGTTATTGTGTGTAGGATACATCAAGAAAAGAGACCTTGTAGCCATTCTAAAGATTGATAACCTTATATAAGTCAGAGAACAAAGAAAAAAAACTTAATTATGAAAGGTATATGTGTTGGTGAAATGAGTGGGTTATAATTTCCTTGATTATGGATCATATTGGTATCAAAGCAGTTGAATCTTTGATCGTGATGCATTTGCTATTAATTTGAATAGAAATAAAACTTAATATGGGTAAAGAAAATAAATAAAGGTTGGAAGACCAGCATGTCATCAATGCTCAACTTCAAGAAGAGAACAATCACTTGACGGAAAAGATCTAGATGTTTGATCAAAGAATGGAAAAGATGGAAAATAACCTTTAGACCTCAAAAAGACTATTGTCATTGCTACATAACTAATTTGATGAATTCCACTACTCCCTCACTACAATTATGTTATATTGGGACAAGAGCAAATATCAACTTGTACAATTGGGAGAGAAGGTCATCATTTGGATATATGGCAAAAGGATAGGCTCACTCATATGATGACTTAGCTACAATAAGAGTTGGTAGAGAAGGAAGACGCATTGGCAAAGCTACATGAAGTTGTCCAAGAGCACTGGGAAGTAAATCCACATTCCATTACTATTGTTGAAGCCAATAGTGTGATCGAGACAACTTTGGTAAGCTCACCTTCCTTAGACATTTATCAAAAACCTTTTGGTGAATTTGAAAAGAATACCATAGGCATTGGCTCCAAGCTACTAAGGAATATGAGCTATGATGGACAAGGGCTATGCAAGAGAAGACAAAGCAACCTAATCTTGATTGTATTTGAACTGAGGGCCAAGCATGAAGACCTAGGTTTCAATGGAAAGAAAAAAA
>JASDQU010947531.1:19331-38712 GCA_032191745.1 Picea mariana
ATGAACCTAATAGGTTGGCTCGTGATGAGACCCCTATCCTCTAACTAGGTCTTGTTTGTTATTTTTTGGGTCCCTCTTATTTCTTGTTGAGAGGCCTTTTATTGCCTTCTCGGGGATCCCTGGGCGAAGCATCTCGAGGTTTCATTTTTAGTCTTTTATCTTTTACCAGCTACTTTTGCCTTCTGGGCCTTTAGCCCCTTCTTCCCACAGGATAAGGTGCAATCCTACAAATAGGTCAACCCAATGCCTGGACAACGGGAATGGGACAAATGAGCGGGAGATAAGATGAAACAGTGGTGCTATGATGGGAGTGAACGATGGATTTTCAGAAATCCCCCCAGTGGAAAACCAAGACCTATGGGAACAGGCTTGCAAGGGCACCCTGTCAATTTCCCCAAGCACGGTCAAGTGGGCTAATGTAAGATCCAAGCAGTTGTTAGAGATAAAAGGAATCATATGCATATATTTAAAGGTTTCAATGATCAAAAGTGACAAATACCATGATACCTGGACCAATTACCTCATGGAGAAATAACCTCTTCCGATACAAGACCAAGCCGATGGTGATGGATGTTGCTACTACTGACAAGACAAATCTGATGGAAGAAGAAAAGGATGGGCCCTCCAGGGCCATGCTTAGGTCAATCCTTCTCTCGGTACTCCATGTCTAGGACCTGTGGACCTCGAGACATGATCTCCTAGTTATCCCTAAAATCCGGGGATAACAAATCCTAAGTAGACCAAAGACTTCGTTGACATCTTCCAACCAAGGGAAAAAAAAATAAGCAAGCCAATGACAAAAGGAGAAAAGATGTATACACTAAAATACATTAGTATACAAATATTTACACCCAAGCTTGGGGCTCAAGCGTAATATATTTTCAAGTAGATCCCATTCATGGGATCATCCAACATATTCTCTTCATAATATTGTAATTCGTAGGCTCCTTTTTCTAAGACATGTCGCACAATATAAGGATCGTGCCACATGGGGTTGAACTTGCCTGCCTCTAGTGGTTATTTGGCTTGCTCATACAAGAGGACCAAGTCACCCTCAAAATACTTCCAAGGACAGACAAACTTATCATACTGGACCTTGACACGTCATTGATTTGCTTCGATAGCCATAGAGGCATATCGACACTTCTCATCTAGACTCTCTAGGTGTACGAGGCATTGTTAAAGATCGAAAGTGTCAGGTAGGAGCTTAACTACCAATCTAAGAGAAGGGATTTCACATTCAATAGGTAGGATCGAATCCACATTGTGTAATAACTAAAAATGAGAAAAAATGATGGAAGTCTTAATTGAGGTTCAGTATGCCCAAAGTGCACGGTAAAGCATGAGATGTAAGTCAGATTTTCTCTGGCTGACTGATGCAGGAGAATCCTTTCCACCTCAGCAAGTGCCAGCTATTCAGCACATCATCGCGCATTCAAGAAGAGAGAGAGGCACCAACCCTCTCATTTTCCCTTGAATTTAAAAATTCAACGTAAAAAATTGTTATTAAATAATGTAAGTCTTGAGAAGATCTGAGTCATGGATTTGTACAGGCTATATTTAGAGTCGCCTTTAATAGTTGACTGTAGGTTGATTTAGATCTGATTCGTACTATATTTTCATTTATTGTAATAAGCCTCAGTAGATAGGCATTTTGATGGTGGTTAGATAGCACTAGTGTAGTTTGGAGGGAAGGCCCGAGGAGACCCTCTTTCGTAAAATCCTTGTAATCAATTATTCATTATTCGAGAAGGAGAAGGAGGAGAGATCCAAGACTCTGTTGCAATCTGAACTTGAACATATTGTAATTGACATTCACATTAATACAAAAGAACATATTTCATTGTTTATGAGTTCCTGTGTGGGGAATGTTTGTTTTATAAATTTCTTTTGTGTGTGTTTATGAATACATGTTGTAGATGTATAAGATAGGTTTCATCTACAGGGATATGATAGACTTCACTATATTTTTGTGAGTTTGTTGGGTTTTTCTAGGTTCTTTTAGGCTAAGTGCAAGGAGTGCACGACAGAGTATTGAGAACTCTGTGAGCCAGTGCAAGGAGCACATATCTGAATTCTATTTCCGAGTTCAGAGGAGAACGTGCCAGGTGGGCACACCAAGATAGTCTCAAACTTAGGAGGATCCTCAAGGTAATTGAACACCTTGGAGGAGAAGCTGTGTAGAGAAGGAAAAAAAGACAAAGTTGTTGAATACTTTGTAGAGATCTGCCAAGTGGGCATTGAGCGGGTGCAAGGAGTGCACAAGAAAACTTTGTTTCGATTTCAGAGAGAAGAGTGTCAAGGAGAAGAAACTACAGAGTTGTTGAACACTCTGTAAGCTTAGAAAGGAGTGCACAGGGCCAATACTTATCTGAAGTATTGGTGAAGTTCTAGAAAACCAGGGTTACTGAACACTCTGGGGGTGAATCTCTGCAACAAGTGCATTGAGCGAGCGCAAGTGTGCGCAAGGAGACAATAGACTTCTTAGACTATAGGGAGAGGCTCTTCAAGGAGTGCATTGAGCAGGCACTAGGAATGTGCAGGAAGATTTTTTTTGAAAAAATCTTCTAAGTCTGAAATCATTTGAAGGCTCATTAGTCAAGCGCAAGGAGTGCGAAAAGGTGAAATTGCTTCAAGTTCAAAATCTCAGGAGAGAAAGCGTAGAATTTTCGTGGTGTTAACTTACTCTGAGTTTAGAAGCTCAAGAGGAAGAGCGAAAAATGTCATTGGGTCGAGCTTCCAGGAGAGATCTAGATCATTGAATCCTACATCCAGACATCAAAAAGAGCACGCAGGAAGGAGGAAAAAATCCTAGCCATCAGATCTGAGCGCAACAAACCAACAATCGTTGGATCCAGGTAAAGTGCAGGAGACTTTAACCCCTTTTCAGTGCACATGAGAGCGAAATCTCCAAATTCCTGAAGTCCCGAAGTGGATTGGGACTGCCCATCATCCAGAGGGACAGGTGGCGAAATATCTGGAAGTCTGGAGAAGAGGAACTCTAAAAGATTTTAGGTGAGAAGCGAGAGAGAAATTGTCGAAGATCCGAAGCCCAGAGATCATACTAGCCATTGGTGTTGGGGAAGGACATGTGGAGTGATATCTGAGACTCCATAGGAATTTCACTCCAAGAGATTTCAGATGAGGTAGTTTTAGAATCGTCGAAGTCCCAAAGTGTCGGAGTAGATCCTAGCCATTGGTGCAGGAAGGCACGTGGCAACAAATTATTAACTTCGAAGAAGAGCCACTCTGGAGGAAATGAATTGAGGTGCTTCGAATATCCCCAAATCCCGAAGTAGCAAAGCAGACCCCGACCATCGATCGTTAGGAGGCACGTGGCATCATATCGTGCAGTCTGGAAGGTAAGCAATCTGAAAGAAAGCAAGTGCATAAGGGTGGAGAGCTCCTGAAGATCCAAGAGCCGAAGAAGATATGAGTCATCCAAGCCAAAGGGATAGGTGCCGCTAGATCCTGCACTCCGGAGAATAGTCACTTCATAAGATTTGAAGAGTGAAGACACGAGGATTCTCGAAGGTTGGAGAATCGAATTCATCCCAGTTGTCCATTGGAAAATGTCTTGTGGCGGAATATCTGCAACTTCGGAGAAAAGTCACTTTGGGAGGAAAGCAGAGTTGGTTGGAGCAAGAAATATCGAAGGTCGGAGCATCAAATTTCATCTAAGTCGTCTGCTGCAAAGGACCTGTGTCGGCATATCATGGAATTTAGAGCAGTAGTACTCTAGACGACCTAGGGTGTAGAAGGATGGATAACTCCTGAAGGTCGGAGCATCGAAGTTCATCTCAACCGTCGAATCAGGGGGACATGTGTCATAGGTCCCTTGCTTCAGAGGTTGTACACTCTGGAAGAAAGTGGAATTGGGTGGAGTGAGAAATCCTAAAGGTTGGAGCACCAAAGTCCATCCAAGCTGTCCATCGTAATTGTATGGGTGTCAGTAGATCACGTACTTCAGAGGTTTTCCACTCTGGAGGATTCACGTTGTGGTTGTTCGAAATTTCTCGAAGCTTCGGAGTGTGAATTTGGTGTGGGGTGTTGATATTAAAGGAGAGCATGGACCATTAATTTGAAAATGGACATGTGGAGGATGGAGGCTCACTCCATTAGAAATCCACTCTGGAGAATTTGTGGAGTATTCATGTGGATTCAGACAAAGCCTCAATTGTTGAAGGAAGAGACTAAGTCGTAGATCTTAGTAAGGAACAAAGACCGTTGATCCTGCTTCTGTGGTTTCGAAGGATTGTGCCTCCGGAAGAATTGGCAAGTGGTGAAGAGAAAACACCCAGAGCTAGAAGCTCTAAAGCGCCCTTTGAGGTTAGCCTCGGGTCACAACCCGAAGTCATATGAAGGAAGGGGCCTAGCATAGAGAGCTAGTGCATGTTGTTTGATTTCTTCAAAGGGGTTGAGAAGGAGCCTACGGGTTCGGCAGAACCTGCACTTTGGAGAAAGGGGGACCTCTGAAAAATTGATTTGGGTTTCATAAGGGGCCTGAAGAGTCAACTCGAGTCAAGTGATTGAATGATCCTAGACTGAGAGGTCGCGCATCCCTGAGAGGAAGAGGGGGGTCTGCATCAAAGTGGTATCAAAGCCTAAGAAAATATTTTTTCTAATACCATCAAAGTGGTATGAGAGCCTAGGAAAAGGTTTTTGTTTATACCATCAAGTAGTATCAAAGATTTATTTTGCTTGTAGACAACAAGCAAAGGAGAGATGAGATGAACGAGATAGTCTGATACCATCAAAGTGGTATCAAAGCTAAATTTCATCTATAGACAATAGGTGAAGGAGGACACAGAGTGTTGATTCTTTGTAAAAGATTTCTTGCAAGTGTGAAGCAATCAGTAGATAGCCAGGTGGGTTGCAGGAGGAAGTTGGAAATACTCTCAGTTGCGGGGTAACCAACAGACTTGCCAGAAGGGTAAGTAGAGGAGAAACATGGCTACTGAAGGCCATGGAAGAGGCCGAGAAGAATGCCACCAACATCTAAGTAAAGAAAAGATAGAAAAAGAGCTTGAGGAGATGAGAGCAAAGCTCGATAGGATAACGTTGAAGATGTAGCAGGAGGCATAGGTACGTTGGTTTTTCTGCGATTGGCCAATGGAGGGTCTCCCTTTCAAAGGGCTGGCTGTGAAGCAGGGGCGCTAAGACATCTCCTTGTCTAACCATTAGTTGGAGCTTTCTTCGCTTGAAGCGAGGTAGGGGGTCAATCCACTTTCTGGACCCCCTCCTCTCTTGCAAAGAAGTCTCTCCCTCTGGTCCCCCCTAGAAGTTGACTTGTTGACGAAGCGGGTGCGTCATGAGTCTCCTGCGGAGTTGTTCCCACATGAAAGTAATTTATTATGATCTCATCTGTGGAGGACGGACCATGAAGCAGAGAGTGAAATGGCTTGTTTAGAAGTTGTTTTCCAGGAGGCAGAAACAAGTGTTGAAAAGGTGGTTGAGGCATGATGAAAACCTTAGTGACACAAAGGAGAAAACGGTTTTCATCTGTGAACCAGAAGTTGGGGAGAACCTCAGTGATGAGGAAAATGTGAGAACAATTAAGGATCTCAATGACTGTCAGGAGGGTAGAATTAAATTTTCAAATTTCCAGGTGGGAAATGAGATGAGATCAATGGAGGATCTCATGAACTTTGAGGAGGGCAGTGATGAAAATTCAAATTTCCAGGTGGGAAATGAGAGGAGGGAAGAAGTGAAATCCCAAATTGCTAGGTGGGAAAGGGAGAAGAGATTATACTATCTAAGAGTCTCAAGAGCTCAGTAGGAAGTTTAGATCATCAAAGGGTGCTGACGAAGGAGGATCAGAGGAGTGTTCTGATCATTGGGGGAATCAAAATATTCCTGCCAACTATCCAAGAAGAGGCTAGCATATGTGTTGCAAAGGAAACAAAAGAGCATCTAGTTGTGACTATCATGTAGGAGAAGGAGCCGATGCTAGAATATGCCCCAACAAAAGAAGAGGGGCATACAACTAATATGCTCACTCAATGGGATCAAGAGTTGGAGATGTCGGAGGATTGGTTGAACCATCCAAAACTAGAGAAGGACTTCTAGGATGAATTCATGCAAAGATAAGGAGAATTACAACATGAGAAGCAACTGGAAAACATTGGATTTGTGCCAACAAGAGAACCGACAGAAGCTAAATTGTCATAGGAGATAGTTTAGCAACAACTCATTAAGTATCCTACATAACTGGAATCTATAGTGAAGTGGAAATATAGTGCCACAGAAGATGAAGACAGAATGGGAGATTAGGATGATCTATCCTTAGATCAACAAGAGGAAGTCGAGCAGGGTAGTCTGCATGAAAGGAGCCAGCCAATGAATCAACTAGACAGAATGGTTTAAAGAGGTTAGAGAGCTAATGTTGAAGTCAATAGAAGAATATTTTAGTAGGAGGAGGATGAGAAAAGGATAACCTACAGTAGTAGCAGGGAAGAAGCAAAAAAAACATATCAAAGGAGCAAGTGGATAGCTCCAGAGAGAAGTTTGGGATCCAGGAGGATTTCAATAGTGGAGTAGAGGAGCTCATGAGCAGGAGCTCATGATTTTCCCATTAGTGGAGTATGATGAAGAAGCATCCTTTCCACCTCATCAAGTGCTAGTTATTCAGTACATCAATGCGCATTCAAGAAGGGAGAGAGGCACCAACCCTTTCATTTTTCCTTGAATTTAAAACTTCAATGTAGTAATTTTTTATTAAATATTGTAAGGCTTGAGCAGAGTCGAGTCATGCCTTTGTACAAGCTATAGTTAGATTCACCTTTAATGACTGACTGTAGGTTAATCTAGATCCAATTCAGACTAGATTTTCATTTATTTTAATAAGCCTCAGTACATAGGTGTTTTGATGGTGATTAGACACCACTAGTGTAGTTTGGAGGGAAGGCTCGAGGAGCCCCTCTTTCGTAAAATCCTTGTAATAAATTATTCATTATTTGAAGAGGAGAAGGAGGAGAGAGCCGAGACTCTGTTGCAATTTGAGCTTGCACATATTGTAATTTACATTCACATTAATACAAAAGAGCATATTTCACTGTTTATGAGTTCGTGTTTGGGGAATGTTTGTTTTATGAATGCCATCTATGTGGGTTTATGAATACATGTTGTAGATGTATGAGATAGGTTTCATATGAAAGGATATGATATAATTCACTATCTATCTATGAGTTTGTTGGGTTGTTCTGGGTTCTTTTAGGCTGAGTGTAGGGAGTGCACGACATAGTATTGAGAACTTTGTGAGCCAGCGCAAGGAGCACGTATCGAAATTATGTTATCGAGTTCAGAGGAGAATGTGCCAGGTGGGCACACCAAGATAGTCTCAAACTTAGGAGGAGCCTCAAGGCTACTAAACATCTTGGAGGAGAAATTGTGCAGAGAAGGCACAAAAGACAAAGTTGTTGAATACTCTGTAGAGATCTGCCAAGTGGGCATTGAGTGGGTGAAAGGAGTGCACACGAGAAATTTGTTTCAAGTTCATAGAGAAGAGTGTCAAGGAGAAGACACTACAAAGTTGTTGAACACTCTGTAAGCTCAATAATAAGTTCTTTGAGCAAGTGAAAAGAGTGCACAGGGCCAATACTTATCTGAAGTATTGATGAATTTATGGAAAACCAGGGTTATTGAACACTCTCAGGGTGAAGATCTGCAAGGAGTGCATTGAGAAAGCGCAAGTGTGCGCAAGGAGATAGTCGAATTCTTAGATTGTAGGGAGAGGCTCTGCAAGGAGTGCATTGAGCAGGCACCAGGAATGTGCAAGAATATTTTTCTAAAAAAATATTCTAAGTCTGAAGTCGTCTAAAGGCTTAGTCGAGCGCAAGGAGTGCGCAAAGGTGAACTTGCTTCAAGTTCAAAATCTCAGGAGAGCCAGCACATAATTCACGTGGTCTGAACTTACTCTAATTTCAGAAGCTCAAGAGGAAGAGCGACAACATTCGTTGGTTCGAGACGCCAGGAGAGATCTGGACCATTGAATCCTATGTCTAGACATCAAAAAGAGCGTGCAATAAGGAGGAACAGATCATAGCCATCGGATCTGAGCATGACAGACCAACATTCGTTGGATCTAGATAAAGTGCATGATAATTTAACCCCTTTTTAGTGCACAGAACAATGAACTCATTGAAGTCTCGAAATCTCGAAGTGGATCAAGGTCGCCCATCATCCAGAGGGATAGGTGGTAGAATATCTAGAAGTTTGGAGCAGAGGCACTCCAGAATATTTCAGGTGAGCAACAAGCGAAATCGCCGAAGCTCCAAAGCTTGGAGCTCATCCTAGTCGTTGGTGCTGGGGAGGGACACGTGGAGTGAGATCTGAGACTCCAGAGGAATTGCATTCTGGGATATTTCAGATGAGGTGGTTGCAGAATTGTCGAAGTCCCGAAGTACCTGAGTAGATCCTAGACATTGGTGTAGGAAGGCATGTGGAAGTATATTGTTAACTCCAAAGAATACCCACTTCGAAGGAAATGAAGTGAGGTGCTTCGAAAATCCCCGAAGCCCGAAGTTGCGGAGAAAGTCCTGGCCATCAATTGCTAGGAGGCACGTGGCATCAGATTGTGTAGTCTGGAAGGTAAGAAGTCTAGAAGAAAGCAGGTGTAGAAGGGTGGAGAGCTCTCAAAGAGTCGAGAGCCAAAGAAGATCTAAGTTGTCCTAGCCAAAGGGATAGGTGTCGCCAGATCCTACACTCCGGAGAATAGTCACTCTGGAAGAATTTAAGAGTGAAGACATGAGTATTCTCGAAGGTCAGATTCCTGAAGTTATCCCAGTCATCCATTGGAAAAGTATGCGTGGCCTAAGATCTGTCACTTCGGAGAAAAGTCACTATTGGAGGAAAACAAATTTGGTTGGAGCAAGAACTCCCAAAGGCCAGAGCGTCGGAGTTCATATGAGTCATCTATTGAAAAGGACTCGAGTTAGTGTATTATGGAATTCAGAGTAGTAGTACTCTGGAAGAACCAAGGTGTATAAGGGTGGAGAACTCCCGAATTCTAGAGCGTCGGAGTTCATCTGCACCATCGGATTAGGGGGATAGGTATCATAGGATCCCTCGCTTCGGATGTCGTACACTCCGAAGGAAAGTGGAATTGGGTGGAGTGATAACTCCTGATGACCGAAGCTTCAAATTCAATCCAATCCATCCATCAGAATTGGATGGGTGTCAATAGATCACGTACTTCAGAGGTTTTTCACTCTAGAGGATTTGCGTGGTGGTTGTTCGGAATTTCCCAAAGTGTCAGAGCCCGAATTTGTTATGGGTCATTGATCTTAAAGGAGATCATGGACCATTGATTTTCAAGGGGACATGTGGAGGACAGAGATTCACTCCGTTAGATAGCCACTATGGAGGATTTGTGAAGTGTGCATGCGGATTTGGCTGAAGCCCGAATTGCCAAAGGAAGAGACTGAGTTGTAGATCTAAGTGAGGAACAAATACCATTGATACTGCTTCCGTGGTTTCAGAGGATTGTGCCTCTGGAAGAATTGGCGAGTGGTGAAGAGAAAATTCTTGAAGCCTGGAGCTCTAAAGCGCCCTTTGAGGTTATACCCAGGTCACAAACCGAGGTCATATGAAGGAAGGGTCCTAGCATAGAGAGCTAGTGCATGTTGTTTGATTTCTTCAAAAGGGTCGAGAAGGATCCCACGGGTTTAGCAGAACTTTCACTTTGGAGAAAGGGGGACCTGTGAAAATTGATTTGGGTTCTAGAAGGGGCTCAGAGATTTGATTCGAATAAAGTGATTGAAATATCCTAGACTGGGAGGTCGCACAGCCCCAGGAGGAAGAGGGGGGTCTGCATCACTGACAATTTTCTACAAGATGGTCTTAGAGACTTTTTCACGGCCTCTACTTGTCCATTTTCCTGGGGGTATTAAGGGGAAGAATGGCCATGCTTAAACCCTAGTTTCGATGCTAATTCTTTCATCATTTTGTTCTGAAAGTGATTGCCATGATCAGTGACAATATCACTTGGGATTCTGAACCTGGATATAATTTTATTGAACAAGAAAAATGCAGCGGTCTTACCATTGGATTTAACTATAGGCATGGCCTCATCCCACTTGGTAAAGTAGTCTACGACCATGATAATATGGTGATTCTCCCTAGCTGAAGTTGGGTTGCAATCCATAAAATATATCCCCCACTTGGTGAAGGGACCGACGGTGAAGACTGGGTGAAGAGGGGCTAGATGTGAGTGCATATTTCAAGTGAACACCTTGCAGGGGTGACACTTCTTGACTGCTTCGACACAATATTTAATAATAGATGGCCAAAAATAACTAGCTCACAAAATATTTTGGGTTGTCGCAAGACCAAATAGATGACCACCACAAGCCCCACTCTGACAATCATTAAGAACATACTCATCCTCCTCACGAGTCAAGCAACAACGCAAGATATTTTCTATGCCTCAGTAATACAAAGTGTCATTGACAATAAGGTAGTTTTTATCTTGATATCGTATGCGTCATCAATCTTCTGTCGAATGATTCTGAGAGAAGGTCAAGGCTTGAAGATAGATCAAAATGTCTCCATAGAAGGGGTCCGAAGACGAGACAAGGAAAATGTGTTCATATGAAAATGAATCAACATGAATAATATCTTCATCTAACCGAGGGAAGTTTGATATTAACTTGGCAAAAACTAGCGATTTATTGGATTTTGCCGAAGCAAAATCGAGATCGAACTCTTGCAAGATGACAATCCATTTATTATATTTCCCCCCTATGATATGCCTAGTAAGGATGCATTGAAATGGATTGACGTCCACAACTATGGTAGTTTTGAAAAAAATAGATAGTGCCATAATATTTGAACCATGTGTACGACATCCAAAGCTATCTTCTCAACATGCGAGTACTTGAGTTCAGGGCCAACTAGGTTTCGACTAAGGTAGTAAATGATGTGCTCATGGAGCTCATCATCCTCCTGAACTAAAATCATGCCAACTGTCCCTTCAGAAGCGACGATATAAAGCAATTAATATTTATTGTAGTCTGGAGGCTTCAACATAGGCGTCGATACCAAGGCTTTCTTAAGAGCATTGAAGGATTCATGGGCTCTCTCATCCCATATAAATAGAGTGTCCTTCTTCAACAGATGCATGAAAACCTTAGTAATATTGGCATAGGTTACTATAAACCGATGTAAGAAGTTATCTTTCCCCTGTAAACCTTGAAGCTAATGAATATTGTGCAAGGGAGGCAATCAAAGTGTTTCCTCAACCTTTAAAGGATCCACCATGATCCTAGTATCAGAGACTAAGAATCCTAAAAGACGATCTGACCTAATGCAAAATATGCACTTATGAGAGTTCAAACAGATGCGATAATAGCGACATCTTTCAAAAACTAGCCGAAGGTGGGAAGATTGATCCACTCTCTTGTAAGAATGAGAAGCGAGATCCTCGAGATACGCTTTGACTATATGTTTGAGATCGTGAAACATGAAGGTCATGGCTCGTTGGAAGGTTTCTCCGACATTTTTAAGGCCAAAAATAATTTTATGATATGCGAAAGTACCCCAAGGACAAATAAATGTCGTCTTATGTTGATCCTCAGGTTTAATCTGAATCTGGTTGTATCATGAAAATCTGTCCATAAAATTAAATACCTCTCTTCCCGCACACTCATTGGGAATCTGATCAATGAACAGTGTCAGGAAGTTGTCTTTAGGAAAATCCTTATTCAGGTCTCGAAAATCCATGCATACACATATGGTTCCTTAATTCTTATTCACAGGGATGGGTTTGGATACCCATTCAGTCAAGGGAACCAGGTAGGTAAAGACTACATTAAGCAGTTTCTCCACCTCTACCTTAATAGCAGGGGTCTTCCTAGGATTGAAAAATCTAATTCGTTGTCAAACATGTTTAGCATCCGGGTAGGTTTTAATATCATGTTCGAAAATACGAAGGTCAATTCCTAGAATCTCTTCATATGACCAGGTGAATGCATCACATAATTCTTTGAAGAGTTCAGTGTAGATCTAAATTTCTTCAAGCGAACAATCTGCATCGATATAGACATTTTCAACTTTACCAGGAATACGAGAGATATTGATCATGATGGTAGGATAAATACTCCCCATGTTTCCTTCGGCATAAATTTCATGTGTATCAGGTGGAACTACAATGTCACCAACTATCTCACTCAAGGTAGATCTAAAATCGTCTTATTCAATTCTAGCAAGCTATGGAAGGAAGTAAGAGAGATGATGCATATCATCCCATGGCCTATTAGAACCATTCATGGCCTCTACGATTTCTTCATCCAAAGGTAAGTATCATCGAGGTAATCATGTGAGAAAGATGATGAAGTGGCCCATACGGGATTAAGAACATGATCCTCCTCGTTCGTCTGCAAGGAGACGTGATCTGGGTCGGCAGGAGAGTCAAGATCAACCTGATACGTTATCTCTATCATCGATAGTGGCATTTCCATTCCAGTATGTGATTGACCTTCACAAGACGAGGTCGAGGAAGGTGTGGTCCAAGGATTGTTAAAATACAAAGTGTGGAAAGGAACATACCTCATTGACGAAGTAGACCTACTATACATGGCATAGATATGATGAATCGGTTCCATGAAGTCAAAGGTACCCATAAGGGATGAATACATTCTAAAACCAATATCCTCAGTTTCCGGCTGAGAATTTTCGATCACAGAGATCGAAGGTCCAACTGATGCATTGAGGCTAGCGTATGTAAAGAACAACTGATCGATTGTCTCGATTTTCCCATCATGAGGAAAACATAAAGAAAAAAAAATGAATGATACGACTTCAGTCATAGCATAAGTCCAGTTATGCCCTAGTAATAAGTTATAGTCAAGGGGTGCATCAACCACCTTGACATCCACCTCCACCGTTTTCCCACCTAACTAGACCAGAAAGGTAGGAAGAATATCATGGGGATGGAAAGAATGACCATCAAATGTGGTCAATATGGTCGAAGATTGAGAGAGGGTTGGAGAGCCAATGGATTTCCAACAGGTTAGGGACATCACACACGTTGCAACACCTTCATCAATAACAATACATTTGATGGTATAATTTGAGTAATCCACATGGATTTGGAAGGCCACGTGGTAAGGAAAGTGAGGCTTCACATCCATGACGTCAAACTTGATAACCTTATAGACATGGGGTTCTATAGCTCTTAACGCAAATAACAAGGAATTCCTCTGTGAAGGATAGGTCTGGAGTACCTCCAAAGATGACATCGCGCAAGGGGTTTGACTTAGATCCTCAACAATAGAGTAATTTTGGGAAGCTCTAGCATTAGGGTTGTGCATAGAGCATTTGAGTACTCCTTTCGGAATATGAGGTGGAGGCTCTGGTTTTTCGATCTGCAAAGGTGTCTCCGGAGGAAGGGGAGACTCTAGACCTAGAAAATCCTGTGAAGAACTGTTATTGCGAGACCGAGTGGCTACATTAACATGAGACTTGACCATATTGATGCACAGATGGTCACTGTCTTGCTCAGGTGGGTTTTGACTCCCACTCATCGCATTTACGGCATTAGAGGAGCTCGAGGTCATGCGATGATTATGAAGAAAAGGATTAGTCAACACAGCGGACAGTAGAGATAAAATCCTCTCATCTTCCTCGAGTTTGGGGCACAAGTGGGTAAGGTGATCATCAATACAAAGCTTACAAGGGAATTTCACCTTCCTCTTCCCTTTCTTTCCCTCAACAACATTAACCTTCAACCTATCATTATTTGCATTTTCCTTGGGTTTGTTATCATTATTCCTCCCACCCTTACGATTATTACCATGTCCTTTCCATTTATTCCGTACTGGTTGCTGATTACCATTTGGGTTAGTTGACAACTGCACAAAATGTACATTCATCGAATAAGTGGGAGTGGAGGACATAGATGAAGCTCGTCCTCCTACATACTGGCTTAGAGACAACTCTTTCAATTGGCTTGTCACCAAGTCTATATATTTAACATTTGTGGAGCCTATGATTCCATCAGCATGAGGCCCGAGATTTTGTCTAGGGTCGTAGTTCGACCTTAGTGCGTCAGGAAGAATTTCGTATAACATCCCAGACTTAGCATATATGAGATATAACTACTGGGCTTTGAAAATTGTTTCCTCTTCAAATGTTACCCCATATGTAGAGACATCCTTCGAAATATAAGGAAGCAAATACTTAAGAAACCATTCCAACAGAAACTCTGGAGGATTGTAGGCTTTGATCAACCTCTTCCATCTATGCCACTCTTGGATGTGATTAGAGATATGAGTGGCTTTGTCCTAGCGGAGGGCTGAAAAAAGTTCTATGTTGGCATTGTAATGAACCAACAATTGGAAGTTGTTGAGAAAGACTAAAACCATCTGGTTAAAGTTATCGTATGTCCCCCAGGTAGCTCTATGTACCATTTCTTCGCGACCCCCGTGAGGGTGCGTTGAAATTAAACAAATAGAATTATTGTTAAGGTAATTGGAAGAGAACCAAAGATGAAAGGTAGTGATGTGATCACCATGATCCTCACCCATATTTCCCTCAAATTTTGGAATATCTGGAGTAATCTTGGTGGGGACGAGGGACCTTGTCGAGTCATGATGCATCGAGTCGTTCATTAATCTTGACAAGTTTGGAAAATTGAGCGTGGCCAGAAAAGGGAGACAGGGTTGCGGTATCTGGCCCCAAGCTCCTGGGAAAGATTTTTGTTGGGGAATTGCAACCCATCTAGGATTCTGGTATGCACCATGGCCCTGTCCATGATTGTAAAACCCCCTTTTGAACTGATTCATAAAGGGTTGGTTGGGCACCATTCTAGTAGGAATTTTATGATGAGGATTGTAAATATTTCCCCTAGCCGGAGTAGCTCCAGGTTGGAGGTTGCCCAAAGTGTGAAACTGACCTCCTCCGGGTGTGAATCCGAAGGATAGAGGTGGATTCTTCATGCCAAGCATTTTGGTCGGAATCGGTGTGGAGGAGGTAGGTGTAAAGGACGAGACATAAGCAAAGGCTTGTCCACCTAGTTGACTACACCATCCAAGAGCATTAAGACCAGGATTTGTCCCAGGGTGAAAAGGAAGTAGGATTCCAACCATAGGATTCATTTGAGGAATATGAGCACCACCAAATGAGAATGGAATATGTGAAGGAGTCATTCCCCCAAGTCTAATACTAGTATTTAGATTAGACGTTGGAATGGAGGATGAAAATTGTGATATGAAATTTGGCACACCATAAGAAAAAGGGATAGAGGTCGTAGGGATGGACTGAGTATTATATCCTGATGAATCAAAAAGAGGCCAAAAATGGTTCGTGACTACAGGTTTAGTATTAACTATAGACTAGACATGAGTGATGAAGGGAACCTCTGGCACTACAATCGTAGTGGTCGAAGGAGAATAAGGAGTTCCATTAACTATGGTAGGTGTGGGAGTCGAAGGACTCCCAATATATTTCCGAACCGACTCAGTACTCATACTTATATGACCACAAGTATGGTAGGTGGAGGTGTGTGTACCATGTTTGATAACTTTACACTTTTTAGAAGGAAAAGACTCAAGATGAGGTGGAAATTTCAACAAACAGAGAGACCTGCAAGGAAGTTGGTCTAGCTCCACGATGACTCAAGACTTGAGATATAAAAAAAATCCTAAGGCCAACTAACAATCAAATAGCACACCAAAATAAAAAAAAAGGCCAATATGCACACAAACAGGATGAAGTGGCTGAAAAGGGCCTCCCTCCCTAAAGTAGGTTTTCCTTGCCCAAGAAGGGCTTGAGACTCCCTTGAAAATATCAGAGGTATCAAAATCAGTTATAAGCACCCTCGTGGGCTTAAAAACCAATCGGTCAGATCCCCTCAAAGAGGTAATCCTCCATAAAGGTTGTGTGTTTCCCGACCCTTATCTAACCCAGGGTACTTGTATAATAACCCCTGCAAGTAACCTATGTGGCTACTTATGTCAAGAAACTAAGCCACCATGATATAAACAATTCGCACGTGAATAGTCGTAAGTTAGGTCCACCATATGGGCAGGGTAAAAAATCCTGAAATATTGAAAGCATCGCCTCTCACAGAGGTAAAGGTACTAGAAAGACCCCCATATATAAATAGATCCCCAGAAATATCTCTGACGCTAAGAAGGTATTGGAGGGATATCTCCTCAATCAACTTTGTGTGACCTCGTGCTTAACTTCGGTGTGAACGGAGCCTCATGATGTCACCAATTATACAATGGATTTCACCACTCCCTTATTTAGACACATATGTTGATTTTAATATCCTTGGAGAAGTTTACTCACAAAATCCTATTCCAAGGCTCTAAATCTTAAGCTAGTTTGTGCACCCTTAAAAATAAAATCATTTCTAATCAATTTTAAATTTATTAGAATTACTTTTAGTGGCTTTGTTTACTCAAAAGATGTGGTCGTGAAATTGATGATGTTATGACTCAGCAAGTAAAAGAAATGAATATGAATATAATGTGAATTCCTAACTTCAATTCTCGACAAACGATACAATTTTTCAAAATTCAATTTTCAATTTAACTCTGTGATTTCAAATAAAATGCAATCTTTCCATACATATATCAAAATCAATGATAAGAACCCAAAATATCAAATTCCATGATACAAAATGTATATTTTTTGTATTTTGAATATAAAGGGAATGAAAATGCAAGGACTAAACAACAACTTGATATATAAACCCTACTGTAAGAAAAAATAGACAAACCAAGAATGATATCAAGAAACAAACACCTAGCCCAAGATGCAAGGACAACCAATGAAACAAAAATGATGAGAAAGAAAGATCGCCCAAAAATTCAACCAAAGAAAGTTTTCCTATCACTCTGCAGGAAATTAACAGTCATGACAGAGACCCAAGAAGACTCAACAACCATCAAAACTTACCCAGCAAACACCAAACTCATCAATCAAGAAAACAATGATGATGTACACAATTGTTCAGAAGAAAACCATGGATATACGCCCTTTACAGAATGACATCTCGTGTATGTATGTGTCTGTCAAGGGAAAACCTACGTATATGTATTGAAACACTGGCAGGTTAAGGATAAGTCCAAGAAATTCAAACTCAAAATGAAAATAGGTTATCAACCAATTAGACAAAAATAAAATAAATATAACTGAGAGCAATCAAAGGAGAAAAACAGTCCAACCCTCGAAAAGAAGATTCAATCCCCATTATGGTCGCCAATTATGTTACGAGGAAAATCATTCTATGGCATGGGGTAAACCAAAAAATACAGAAATGACTGTAGAAATCAACTCTAATCTCAAGTATGCTATATAGACAAATATGCTAACAAGAAAATATAAAGAGCCTACCTCGTCCATAAATTCGATGAAGTCCATCATTGAGCACTTGACTCAAAGCTATACACCTACAACTTGTCCTCAAAAACCAAGATACACAAGCATATGGTGATAATATATAAATTTAGCACATATAATAGCATAATCCATCAATATTCATAACAAATATGCCCATGGAATAATAATTCAAGTTTTGCGAGACATTAATTGGATGAGAAAATAATATTTCTATTAAAATGTAATCAACAGAAGTGTATGAATGACAAATCGGGATGTTCAGAACCAAGAAACTAAGTCCCTTCCATCTGGGCATCCACCACTTTAATCCTCCACCAAATGTAATCTCATATAAGAGAGACAATGAGGTTCTCCATCAAATAGGGAAGAGCTTGGGGGTTGAACAATGTGTTTAGACTTAAAAGGATAAAGGGATGTAGACTCAATATGAAGTGAATAATTCTTCTCCTCCTCTCCACAACTTGTATATGGATCATTTATAGCCTTCAAATGGAACTGAAGGGTCGAGTCAAAATGTTTCCAGTATATGGAAGGTCAAGGATCTTGGATCCCATGACGTGACATGGAAATCCGACACCATTTTTAAATTTTGGGCACAAAACCCGATGTACGCAGGTTGTAATGGTGCAACCTACATATACGCATGTTTTATATCTGTTAGGGTGTGTATATATGAAAAAATATTCTTTTTAGCTCTGGGAATTGCAAAAAAGGGGACTTCAAGTCTACATAGGGAAATGGAAAATTCCTTCTGAGCAAGTTGCATGGGGTGAGGCAAATCTTTCTATAACACTGTATTGAAAAATATCGGAGGTAGATACTTTTTCATTTCACACACTAGATGAGGAATTTGTCTCCTCCAATAATTTATATCTTCATTATCAATTTATTTAGATGACAACCATCTGCAAATGATGCAAGAAAATCACAAGTTTCAACAAAAAAGTATATAGTACTACATGACTAGTAAAACACATGAAGCCAAATATAAGTTGTACAATGAATTGAACAAATTACACTTTTCATATAAATCACCACTTACCTCATGTATTTTCCAAGATCATATATAACTTGTTTGACATTGTTGTCAAATTTGTCTGGGAGAGATAGAGGTAGTACATACTGTTACAAAAAAAATGAATCATTATTTATTCCAATTAGTAGAAAAAAAAACACTAACAAGATGTTTCACCAATATATATACAAATATATACACCAAAATAATTACCTTAATGAAGGTATTCCAATCATGAGTTTTTACCCCACCTAATTCACCTTTCTTTGTTAGGATATTCTTTATGTTTGAAGAAAATCCAGTCGGAAATTTAATTTTTTGAATAACCTATTTCACATCCTCGCTTTGTTTCTCTGTAAATAACCATGGAAGGGCACTTATATTTTTTTCTCCTTCACTATTTTAATGAATCACACTTTGCATTGCATGATTCGCTTCCTTAATGTCATTACAATTCTTGAAAAAAAAATCTTTGTCACTCCTTCCATCTAAGATTCACCATAAGGTTTATGTTACATTCTTCCCAATGTGCATTGTATCAAACAAATGAACAATTTCTAGGTGCTCATAGTAGGGGAGCCTACTGAATTGTACGGGATAACTTTTCATTCCTCTTGGAAGCACCCCATTATTAATTCCTTCATGACGAAATTCAAGGTGAAGTATAATTAAAAATATTACAACAATACATGTCGATTAGTACAACGAACAACATGCAATATAAATATAAAATATTCCAAACATTTAATGTATGATACATAGACGATTTAATTCATACCTCGATGATATCTATTATATCGCAACTACCATAGATGAGGTGTCATTCTTTGTGGTTTTAATCCAGTCTCTTCTTTTCCATTGAAAAGATGTTTTTTGGTACTTCGATACCTATGGTTCTTAGAGAGGAAGTGCCTATACTCATCAAACATCTCCTTTCCTAAAATTATTGAACAACGAGATTTCACCTGAGGACCATAAACTAGACATGCAAATTTACACTTTGTTTGAAGACATGCA
>JASDQU010947532.1:0-18167 GCA_032191745.1 Picea mariana
TAACAAAGATATTGTATCATAATGGTTAATCAAAAGTCCAGGATGATGGACTGCTAAACCATGACAAACTCTCATGATGAAAAAATAAGTTCCACATGGATATGTTCCAGTTTGAGCCCTGCCACAATGTTATGAGCTAGTAGGAAACAAAAGAGTTGAATTCAACAATGATATATTATATTGATCATAGCTATATGAAGCCTTCAAAGAAAATTAGTGTTCCAGAAAGACTGAAGTACATTGAGATCAATAATTACATTCTCTGTGATGAGGTCTAGAGAGGAGAAGTGGTTCTCCAATATATTTCCACAGATGAGAAGATAAGAAGATATTTTGGTAAGGTCACTGTCCAAGATGAAAGAGTTTTATGTACTCAAGCTGGAGCTCATAGAGACGACTTCCCTATTGAAAAAGGAAGAGATGACTCCCAGGTTGGGAGGGAGCACTAATTTGTTATTGATTTATGGAAAATCATTTTTCAGTTCAAAAAATTGTCCAGGATGAGCAGTTCCTTTACAATTCGGAAACTGGTTTGATATTTCTAACAGATAAGCATTTTCAAGTTCGAAAAATGATCCATATCAAATGGTCATTTTCGTAATGAAAATGTTTCGATGGATTTTTGATGTACCATAGACATCGTTTCCCATTGTGGTTAACATAGGGAATGGTCTAGGATAGTCTCTCCTCTTGACGATCACTCTTAGTAGTGGTCAAGAAGACTGGTACGCCTTGCTGGATAGTCATTCTTTCGAAGCTCACAGTTGTGAGTAGTTTCAAAGAATGGTTCATTTTGGAGGTTGGTGCAGGACAATCATTTCCTTAGGAAATGGTCCAGACAGTCATTCCCTAGGGAAAATTCACTCTCTCCAGGTTGCACTTTGTTTAGTGTTGGAGGAATGGCCCATATAGGTGAATGGTCCAGGTTCAACAATCAGGGACAGGCATTCCCTAGGGAAGATTCATTCTCTCCAGGTTGCACTTTTTTTAGTGCCGACGGAATGGCCTGGATAGGTGAATGGTCTAGTCTCATAAATTGGGACAATTATTCTTCTTTGATTGAGAAGAATAGTCCAAATAGATCATCATTGATGTTTTACTTTCTAAGGGCAGATGCTCTTCCAGATCTCACAGATGTGAGTGGAATAATGGCCCAGATGATTCAGTTTATATCATAACCATGTTTTCTGTGCAGGTTGATGATATGATTGTTATGGAGACTATATGTCTCCGGATAGTAGATGTATACTATTGTGGTGGATTTGTTCCACTGATTGTGACTATATGTCCATGATCAAGTATCTTTGTGCTACTTGGTGTGGTAGTGTACCACTGGATTGTACTTGTGTACTACTATGAATAGACACAGTTGTGTTCTATTGCATGATATTTTTCCGATTTCCTTGAATACTATCAGTAGTGTTGGAAATGATTATCAGCTAGATGGATGATCAATGGACAGATATTTTCCAAACAGAAAATGGTTCAAGAAATTTATTCTTCTAGGCCACATGTCCAGATTAGAAGAATGGCTCTTGTGTCACTCTGTGGAGTGAGTGACTTATCCATCATCATGTCTGATTACTCATATGGAGTATGATTTCAAGAGATGATGGAGTTGATGACACTGATAGTGATGTTGGTGCTCATGATCTAGTCATGAGATAGTCTATACGTCTATGTTGATGCTACCGAGTGAATGGTATGTTTGTGATCAATACCATTACCTTCAAATACCTCTGTAGCTAGGAAGGACTGTTGATATTATGGTATCTATGGGAGGTATTTACCTCCACGTGTAAATGTGACAAGAATAGAATATTCTTTGAAGCAAAGAGAAACCCTAATTAGTTGGCTAATAACCCTAGAAGACAAGTCAGCTCAAGAAGATAATTTGTATTAGGTTATTACCCTCCAAGAGAAGAAGTCGACAAAAGGAAATATTATATACTAAGTAAATAGGCACCTAGAATGCGATGTCGGCCCAGGAAGTTTTCCATTTTTAGTATAAATACAAGAGGCCAGTCTTCATTCTGGCAGGCGGTCTCAGAACTATAGTAGCACACTTGTGCGCACAACAGTTGGGAAATTTTGTGTGCAAGTTATGGAGAAGTTGTTGCCACCATTCTATGGTCTTGTTCTTCTCTGGGTTTGGACTTTCTGATCAGTTTTTGTTATTATTTCTTGGTGCACTATCCTTGGAGAGAGGTGCGCTATCTTGTGGCTATCTAGCCTAGGGTTTACTTCTGGAATGTTTCTCTGTCAAGTTTAAGGTGTTCGGGGGCGGCTTCGGCCTATGGTTGGGTGACGATAGTGATATTTTTTATGGTTAAATGAGAACATCCATTATGTTCTGTCAGGGGCATGGTGGGTCTCAATTTTCAACCTTTTGCTTGAAAAATTCATTCATGTACGCATAATTGATTAGCAAATACTTTCTTCAAAAACCATACATGATAACTCTTTTTAAAAATATGAAATAAAAATTGGCTCAACAACATATCAGTCTCATGCAATCCAATCCATACAATTTTTTAGTAGTCATTAATGAGCAGGGGGTGAATAAGGGTCTTGGGATATGTGAGGGGTTGTAATGAGAGAAAAATTTTAGAATGAGAGGAAAAAGATCACGATTACTGCTCATAGACATCAAACAATCAACTGTATCGTAAACCCAAAAAATGCATTACTGTAATTCATCCCTGTGTGATCTTTTAAACTACCATAATACAAAGTTTATCTTAACTATAATTAAATTTAGGAACAAGGGGTGAATAATGAATGTGGGAAGGTGAGGGGATTTTAATATGCAAAAAGTGAAATAATGGTCGGGAGGAGAGCGAATACTATTCATAAGATTAATTAAGTAATCCATAAAACCATTCTATATTAAATGAAAAAGATCCAACACCAACCAAATAATCATTGTGATTAGTTTAACAACTACTATGCATAATTTAATCATTTGTGTGTATTAATTTGTTGATTGTTTGCGATTAAATATTTAACATAGTGTCATCAAACTCCAACAATATGCCTTCCAAACAACCTGTATAAGAGTTTTGTTTCTTCTCATTTGTTCTATTTAATATTTTAAAACAATTTCCAAATGAACACATGGTCACTTGTTTCCATGCTGTTCAACATAAAAACATCAACCAATGTCCATGAATTATTTCATTAATCAAACAAAGACACAAAAATCGTGCTTGATTCCATTCCTCAATTCCATTTAACAATTATCTTGCAATGAAACCATACTGTCACAAAACCCATGCCCATCTCTGATACGATGCATGATATCCATCAAACATACACAGTGGACAACCAAAACACAATCATCAATATTTCAAATTGCAATAATCCTGACTTTCCATTTAAAAACACAACAATCACCACTTCAAATTATACGATGTTGTAGGATACAAAGACCATTCAACAAAACACAAAATCATTTTTGTGACTATACATGTCTAATTACTCTGAATCTAAACATCAAATGACGCTAAGATATCAATCTAATACAATTAGACAATGACAATATGCCTAATTCCATTTCTCCATTCAATCAAATTGCAACAAAACCATATTGTTAAAAAACCTGTGCCCATATCTGATGGTATAAACAAATGATATCCATAACATATATAGTGGACATCCATGCCACAACCATCATGATTGCAATACTATTGATTGGCAATTAAAACACACAGTAACAACAACCCTTATTTCAACCTATATCATGTTGTAGGAAACACACAACCCAACACATAAAGCAAAGAGGCATATTCTTGATCAACCATAAAACCATGTTGGACTATTGAATCAATTGCCATAATAAAAGAATAAAGTGATTATAAACCAATCACAAACCCCACTGTCAACTCTATTAATCAGGGAAAACCAATAATCAACCACTGTCAACGATACTCAACCAAATCATAACAGTCGACCATGATCTCAACCGAAAATAACTGGTTCATTTATCAAACTCAGGCTTAAAATAATCAAGGTTGGGCTCTAACTAACCAACACAGGAAGGTTGGAAACGACCACCAATAGTTGATGAGAAACTTTCAAGAAAACATGGTGGACACACTAGCCATATCACCCATAGATTTCAAAGATAAGGAGAGAGTTCAAAATGCATGGTATATTATGAACGGAGCAGCAGAGGTCCCTCATGGGCCAATAAACAACACCCAGAACATGCAAAAAATAACCCTCGTGATTTTCCCCAATCAACCCAGGTAATGATGATATAAAAAGAGATCTATGAAATAGAAATCAACCTCAAAGAAATCCCATAGGCGTAATAGCCATCACAACCAACTATGCAGATGCCAATAGTATAAACAAGACTATACCCAGGTGAAATGAGATACACTGACACAAGGTGGTTCGAAATCAAACCGAGAAACCCCGTAACAACAATACAACTGGGCAAGGTGACAAGAACTATGTGAAGACAATCGATCAAGTCTGGACCGAATGAACCCTCCAAAAAACGCATAAGGAAAAAAGAGAGTATTAATGGCTTCTACCACTCAGAATAATTAATGAAACTATGACTTCAACCATCACTTTCTATTTGCAACTAAAACCACACAACAATCATTGCCGAGAAATATCACAAGTTTACATAGTTTCCAGTCTCAAGAAAAGCATAGAACCATACATCACTGAGCCAATATCTATTTCATAACCAGAGCGGTGTTGGACCTTGACCAAGTTTTGAGAGATCTTTGGTCAAGTTTGACCTATTTTGGGACTTCGACAGCCTATCGAAGGCAGAGCCCAAGACGAAACAGAGATCGAGGGATCTCGACCCCTTTTTGGGTTCTTTTTGGGATTTGGGATTATGTAACGGGTATGAGATGTCGGCCCATGGGTTTACCCATGTTTAGGCCTATTTTGTAAAGTATATATAGAAGACTAGGCATTGTAATGAGAGAGGTCATAGGAATAGCTAAGTGGTAAATTTGGATTTATGTGATCAAGATTGTAAGTACTCTGTGCATACTATGTGAGACTTGCAGAGCTAAGTGCAAGTCATTGTAAGAGGTTGTGGAAGACTATGTGCTTAGATCTAATCAGGGAAGGAGGATATAGTGAGCTGCGCAGATCTCTTGTCCTATGCGGAGTAAGGTTTTGAGGCTCTGTGCATGTAACCTATTGGAGAAGATAATAAAGAAGAAGAGTTGGTGGACGTATCCCCAGGGTGGGGTGAACCATGTATATATTGTGTTTCTCTGCTTTGAGCGATGTCTTGATATGCTTATGTCTTTACTTTCTAAAGTGCTCTGATATAGATAGATAGATATGCTTATGCTTTGTGCTAATGATGTATATGAATGTAGATCTGACCTATGTGAATGTGCTTAGTGCTTGAATCTGCTAGATTTAATTTACCTCTTTATGATAAGTGCTTAGATACATCATAGCTGAGTGAATGATGAGATGATTTGTTTCATCTACGCAGTAGAATCATGGTTAAATGCTAATGAACTGTCGGTGCTAAGTGCCCAGTTAAGTATTACAATCAAAGATCAGTGTCCCAGCTAAGGTTTCATACACCTGGGTCCCACAACCACCCCTGCCTCTACCTCGAGTGAGACTTCATCTACTTCGCAGGTGTTTTCGAAAGGGATGGTAGTTAGGTTTTTGTTGGTGCGTTGTTGTAGCGTTGAGCCGTGGGTATGCCCCTGTGCCAACAAATGGTTCTTCAATGAAGAAAAATCATAGATGCAGCAAGGAAAAGAACAATTTCTCCCAGAGAATATTGAAGGAAAAGAAGCAGTCAACATAGCACTTCGCTCTGTGACATTCGTCGAAATAAAGGCAGAGGATCGAGTCACACAACAAGTGGAATAGATCCCAGAAGATATCCAGCAGTTACTACAGTGCATAGTATACTTAGAGCTCCACGCAGTACCTGAGACCCCACAGGATGTAAGGGATCAAAGAGAAGCAATTGCTCGAAGTGCAGTTGAGAGAATAAAATCCCTTGCTATGGAATGTAAGCAACTCACATCGCAGTGCCCAAACCTACAAATAGCTCACAGAGAATCCAGAACTGAAGACAATAGAGTCGTAGCTCCAAGAGGTGAAGTATCAAGATGAAACGATAGAAGCATAGCTGAATCCTTTGTCATCTGTGGAAAGAATGAAGCAATCCCAAGAACAACGCACTACTGAGCAATAGATCCACGCTATCCAGAGTAGAGTTATGGAAGTAACTCAGAGGTTTCAACTTGTACAATATAAGTCCTATCAATTGTTCATGGAGGTAGAAGGCCTAGGAGCAGAACTAGAGCAAGTTGTCAGTACAGTTGAATAGTGCCTGGAAGGACCTGTCAACGATGCAGTCATCCAAGAGTTTGATGAACAGGAGGCCAAGGCACAACAACAAGTCAAAGAAGCTCAAGCTATGCTCGAGGCTTTTGAAGCGGAATTATCAAGATCATGGCGACTCAGGATGAGTCATAGGTGAGTGTTGGGGGGTTGTTGGCCCTTGACAAAGTTTTGATATATATTTGGTCATGTTTGACCTATTTTGGGAATTCGACAGCCTGTTGAAGGCGAAGCACAAGATGAAGCAGAGATCATGGGATCTCGGCCCCTTTTTGGGTCCTTTTGGGGATTTGGGATTATGTAACAGGTATGGGATGTTAGCCCATGGGTTTACCCATGTTTAGGCCTATTTTGTAAAGTATATATAAAATACTAGGTGATGTAATGAGAGAGGTCATAGGAATAGCTAAGTGATAAATTTAGATATATGTGATCAAGATTGTAAGTAATTTGTTAAGTATTACAATCATAGATCTATGTCCCAGCTAAGGTTGCAGACACCTAATTCATACAACCACCCCTACCTCTACCTCGGGTGAGACTTCATCTGCTTCGCAGGTGTTGGAGAAAGGGCTGGTAGTTAGGGTTTTGTCGGTGCATTGTTGTAGCATTGAACCCTGAGTCTGCCCCTGTGCCAACAACTGGATATTTCTTTTATCAAATATGTCTCTGCCTCTTCCTCTTAACCACCTCTTCCTCTTGGATAATTATGATTTTGACCTCTACCTTGGCTTTGGTTTCTTTTTCTACTAGTGTTGGCATTTTCATTCTTTGTAATTTTCAATTTTGAAGAAAAATATTTCTCGCTGCTTTCTCCAAATGAATATATCAATCTTTCTTCATAAGACATAAGAGATCCAACAAGGTGATCAAATTGAAGAGTAGAAAAATCCTTGCTTTCTCCAATGATTATGGCAACATGGTTCCACCTTGGTGTTATAGACCTCAACACCTTTTTAATCAAAACCTCTTTGTCCACAATTTCTCTAAGTGTAGCCATCATATTGACTACATATTTTTCTCTCACACATTATAATCACTTACATTTTCAACTTCTTGCATCTTCAAATTCTCAACTTCTCTTTTCAATGTCTATAGCTTAACAAATTTGACTTGATCATTGCCTTGGTGAGCTTCTTGTAGAGTCTCAATTTGCACCTACAATTCTTGGAAACAAGATTTTATCAAGAGCAATTTGAATATTAAATAAATCTTGAGCATTCTTCTTTCTATATTCCTTCTTAGTGACTCTAGTCATTTGCAGTAAGAGTGGTCCAATCTTCTGGCTCTTCATAACCTATTTCTACAATCTCCCATAGATATTTCCCTACCAAAAAGGTCATTATCTTGATGCACCAATAATCATAATCACTTCCATTAAATTATGGAATGGGCAAGGAATTAGAGTTTGACATGATTACCCTAAAACAACAACCAACTATGATACCAAATGAAGGTTCTATGTAGTCCTATGACTAGATAATCATTCAATTAGAATAGCATAACACTATAGCAAATGATTAAATCACAATATCATAGAATCAGGCTTACAATCCATGCATAAAGAAAGAATAAATTATTATTGAGGTAGTTGCACAAAAAAGTGATGTTCAACAATGATAAACCTTGATCTTCATAAGAATACATAGCCTCGTAGAACAAACACTTAGCTTCTTGTGAATGAATGCTTACAACAATTTATTTTGGAAAACTACTCATGCATTATTTAGTCAAACAATCTATATCTAAACACTAACCATAGAAAAGAAAACTACAAATAGATTGCATCATGTGAGATGATTGACAAGACTGCATCAATTACCAACAGTCTAGATATGAATTTTTAAAGTGATATATTGATTGTCACATTAATTTTATTGCATTATGTTTAAATGGTCTCAATTATTAAAACATGCTTTGGATAATTTTTATATTTTGCACAAAGTCTTATTTGATGAATGTGAGTAATGATAAATGATAACGATTAATTTATGAGTTTTCCTTGGGAACTTTTATTACCAATCTATCATTAAATCATTGATTTATGAGTTAATGAATGATTATTGTGGTAAATAGACTACATATTGCACACTCTTTTGATGGTTGATTTTATAAGCATAACTTTGTGATTGAACAATGGTTTACATTAATGTGTATGATAAACATTGAATATTATATTGACATGGATGAGAAATGGTGAGTGTTTAGCAATGATGATGAATGATGCAAGTATATGATTCAATAATGAGTATTTCATATTGAAAATTTAAGTTATGATGGACATCATAATTTTTAGCAAGATTTTAGTTTTTTTAGGTAAGAGATGTGAATTTGGTGATGCAGACCCCTCCCCAGACCCACAGGTTGGGATCCACACAGGATCTTCTCCTTTCAGCCCAAGAACTCCACTGGCTCTTCTATTTCCCTTTCGGGAAATCTACCCACAACAACACCTTGAATAATTTTCCACTTTTACTTCGAGATACCGGATTTCGCAATTTCGTGAATCCCGTGGTCGAGCACCTTACCTCTTCAACCTCCTAAACCCAAAATGCCAACACTTGACCTTTTACTGATGTCAATTTCGGCTTTTCTCTTTTCACGATTTCGGGGGTTGCGATGTCGTGTAACTCTTCCCCTCGACCCTCGAAGTCCCGAAACCCGAATTACCGAAATTATGAAATCCCTCTTTTAAGGAGATCAACAGCTGTGAACTCTCCCTTGATCCAATGGTCAACGCAATTTCACGTACCGGGAGTTTGATATTCCAAAGCTCAAACTCTATGTCCTCTCCACCTTTCGGTCTTCGAAATTCCGAAATACCGAAATGGTACTTCACCTCGTTGTTTCACAGAACTCGACGGGAAGTCTCCTGTCCTTCCACGTGTCGCCTCCTATTCATTTTGGGTTTTATCCCCTGTCATGTCCTAATCTCTCTCCCTCGATACTTCCAAAACCCCAAACTCCAAAGTTCCGAAAACTTAAATTTGTTCCTCCTTGCTTCCACACACGAAAAAATCTCCTTTTCGCGTTTTGGGGAATTGATCGGCCAAGGATTTTGGCTTACACTTCGAACCTTCGAACCCTGAAATGCTGAAATGATTTGACGTCCCAATAAGTTAATATCAATGGCCCCGTATCCACCTTGTAGCTCTTGTAGATCCTATGGCTCTCGCTATTTCAGGAATTCTTCTCGGAGAATTCTGACCGTCCAAATTTCTTCTTCAAAGATCTTTGGTTCAAATTTGACCCCACGAATCTCTTTTGGAACCTATCCTCTGCACAATGGCTAAAGTTCCCTTCTGCTCTTCAAACACCTTGAAGACGCTAACTCTCCTAAGCTTTCTTTCACCAACTCAATCTCCTACGAGATTTCTATGCACACTCCTTGTGGAACTTCCTCAAATACGTCTAAATATTTGAGTTCTTTTGACTCTGTGCAACTCCTCACGACAGTAGTCTTCAACCTTCTCCTAGGTTGGTGAGTTCTGAACTTCCAACCAGCCTGCGCACACCTTGCACAGCTTCTATGCCTGACTTGCACTTCCACGGAAAATGAGAATAACGGTATCACTCCTGAGATTTCAGAGATGAACTCTGAACCCATCAACGCACTCCTTGCGGGAACTTTTACTGAAGAAGAGAAACAGCTGAAGCTCATTTCCTTACTCTCTCAGAATTCAAACACTTAACATGAAATCATACATACACAATATAAAAGCAAATGTACAACAGAAAGAGTAAAACAACCATAAGCATAACATTCATCATGTATACATAGAAAGTATTAGAACACCATGAGTCTGAATCAAAGCTTCATATATATATTAATTTTAGAACTTCTGTACATGAGTTCTTCTACATAGCTCTCTGCTTATTCTCTTCTCTTTGCTCTATTCCTTCTTGATAATGTTACAATGATACAAGATGAGGGTGTCTATAATCGGTTTTCACTCCTACGCTCTAAAATTTCTAATCTGCATTTAAATCTACCTACTTACATTAATTATGTATAAATGCCTTCACCTACTATAGATGAGAGCAACCGCTCAAGATCTGTTTACAATATCTAAGTGTGCTTCCTCTTAACTATTACATTAATGTTTCAAAACATTTCAAAAAATGTGCGCTGGCTCTTTCCAACTGTCTTTTGTCTTTGCGCCTGTTTGTCGCTTACGATGCTTGTGATGCTCCTGCATCATACTCCCTCGCTTGAAAATTTTCATGGACTCATGTTCATGAGTTCTTGCACTATCTGTCCATGCTTCTAAATTTTTTCTTCATTCTTCCAGCTGGCATCTTCAACTAGATGTCCCCTCCATTTGACCAAGTATTCAGAATATTCTTTTCTCCTGGTTTTCTTGTTGACTCTCTTGTCAAGTATACTTTCCATCTGTGGCTTTTCAACTATAGGCATTTGTTTAGCCCACTGAACCTCTATCTATTCACTATTTTATCCTACTTCTTCAGCTTTGTAAGGGTACAAATCTGAGATATTGAATATCGATGAAATTCCGATCCCATCGGGTAATTCAATCTCATATGCATTTGCCCCAAATTTCTTTATGATCTTACATGGTCCAATCTTCTTCATCTTTAGTTTGTTATATGTTCCCCTTGGGAAACTTTCCTTTCTCAAGTGTGAAAGAATCAAATCACCAACTTCGAACTGAAGTTGTCACCTGTGTTGATATTCTCTGCATTTATACTCCTGGCTTGAATTTTGCAATCACCTCTTCACTTGGTTTTGAAGTTCCTTCATTGCCTCTGCAAAATCTTTTGCACTAGCAATTCTAGTTTCATCCTGTTCTGAATCTTTCATTTCAGAAACTCCCCTGGGTTGCATTCCATAAACAATCTGAAATGGACTTTGCCCCGTGATTCTATTGATCGAATCATTGTAAGAAAATTATGCCTGTGGTAGAATGTGATCCCACTGACTATGGTGTTCAATCACTAGGCTCCTTAGTAGATCTTCCAAACTTCTATTTACAACTTATTTTTTCCCATCCGTCTGAGGATGATATGTTGAGCTAAATGACAAACTCATCCTCAACTTCTTCCATAAAGTCCTTCAGAAATGTCCGACGAAATTGGTGTCTCGATCCAAAACTATACTCCTGGGTAAGCCGTGAAGTATGACAACTTCCTTGAAAAATAGGTTCGTGATGTGAGTCACGTCACTGGTTTTCTGACATGGTATAAAGTGTGCCATTTTAGAAAATATGTCTACCACCAAAAATATTGAATCAAACCCTCTTTTCATTCTTGGCATCCCCAACACAAAATCCATGCTCACTGCATCCCACGGCCTCTCTGGTATGGGTAATGACTGATATAACCCTGTGTTCCGTTTCCTTCCTTTTGTGTGATGACAAATTCTGCATCTGTACACAAACCTTTTGACATATTCTCTCATCCCTGGCCAAAAATATGAGCCATTTAATTTCAAGAATGTTTTATCATGAACGAAATGTCCAACCAATCCTCCACTGTGTTTTTCTTTCAACAGATTCTCCCTCATTGAGAATTTTGGAATACACAGTTGATTACCTCTGAATAATAATCCATCCTGGATCATATATTCAGTCCACTGGCTTTTTTCCCTAAGAATTGGATTCTCAGATGCCTCATATGCCTCTTTGAAATCTGGATCATTTATGTACATGTCCTCGAGGTTACCAAAACCCAAAGTTTTGACTCTAAATGCCTACATCAGCAAGCATTTCTTGCTCAAATCATCAACAACTTTGCTAGCAGTTCCATAAATATGTTTAGTTACAAAAGTAAAATTCTGCATGTACTCAACCCATTTTGCATGCTTTTGGTTCAAATTTTTTTGTTGAGTCACAAATTGTAAAGAATGATTATCACTGTACAAAACGAACTCTTTAGGAACCAAATAGTGCCTCCACTTCTTCAGTGCCTCTATGACAGCATAAAATTCCTTATCATACGTGGAGTACTTCACTTTCGCTTCATTCAGTTTCTCACTGAAGTATGTGATTGGTCTATCGTCTTGGCTTAAGACCGCTCCAATTGCAAATCCACTTGCATCACATTTGACTTGAAATGTCTTGTTGAAATCTGGCAACACCAAAATTGGTTGTTCAGTAATCTTCCCTTTCAACAAATTGAAACTTTTCTCTACTTCTTCCATCCAATGAAAAGATATGTGTCTTTTCTTCACCGTGTCCATCATCGGTGCGCTAATTCCACTGAAATTTATGATAAATTTTCTATAGAAACTAGCCAATCCATGAAATATTCTTACTTCAAAGATACTCTTTGGCGATGGCCAATTCTTAATCACCTCCACTTTATCTGGATCCATATTCAACTTATCTACTGAAATAACAAATCCCAAATAAATGAGCTCTTTCTTCATGAATGACGACTTCTTCATATTTATCAACAACTTCTCTTGTTGCAATCTTCTCATCACTTTAGCCAAATGCTTCAAGTGCTCTGTTTCTGTCCTACTGAAAATCAGTATATCGTCGAGATATAGAATGAAGAACTTTCCAATGAACTCCTTCAGGACTTCATTCATCAATCTCATGAATGTACTGGGCACATTTGTTAAGCCGAATGGCATAAAAAGCCATTCATACAGCCCTTCATTTGTCTTGAATGTTGTCTTCCATTCATCACCTTCTCTCATACGAATCTGATGATATCCACTTTTCAAATCAATATTCGAAAAAATATTTGCTCCACTCAAACAGTCCATTAAATCATCCATCCTTGGAAATGGAAATCTATACCTAATGGTAATTTTTTAATTTCCCTTGAGTCTGTACACATCCTCTAGCCTCCATCTTTCTTTGGACTAAGCACTGTTGGAACAACACATGGACTCAATCTTTCTCTAACCAATCCCTTGTCCATTAAGTCTTGGACTTGTCTTTTGACCTCTTCATTCTCTTGCGGCATCAATTTGTATGCTGCTTTGTTTCGTAAAATAGCTCCAGGTATAATATCGATGTGATGACTTATACTCCTGATAGGTGGCAATGAACGAGGTAGTTTGTCCACTACTATATCAACAAATTCTTCCAGTAGCTGCTGAATTTCCTCTAGTAAATCATCCACTCTTGTACTGGTTAAAACAATTCTAGGCTTTCTGACCACAATGAATTGTGTATCTTCCTTCTTCTTAACCTCCTTAAGAAGTTCCTTCCCACTCATGAGAAGTACTATGTTGCTTACCTCTGTTGTGACTTCTTTATCCTTGATTGGCAACAACATGTGAGTTCTTCCATTCTTCTCTAGGGTGTATGTGTTCTTTCTCCCATCGTGAATCACATTCCTGTCATATTGCCATGGTCTACCCAGCAATAGATGACAAACATCCATGGGAATGACATCACATAGTATTTCATCCTTGTATCCTCCTATTTTAATTTCAACTAAACATTGTTTAGTGAAATTTACCTGGTGCCCTTTTTGTAGCCACGAAACTCTGTATGGGCTTGGATGTTCAATAGTCTCCAGCTCCAGCTTTTCTACCATCTCTGTAGAAACAAGATTGTCTATGCTACCACTTTCCACGATGACCTTGCATACCCTGTCTTTGGTCTTGCAAGTAGTCCGGATTTTTTTTTTCCTTTGGAATGGATTTTCTACCTCTTTCTCTGGCGTTAAGAGGACTTTCCTCATTATTAGTGATCTTCCACCTTCAACATCTTCTGCCTCAAAATTCTGTCTCTGTTCTTCGGCAATGTGAGTTTCTCCTCCTTCCTTCTTCTTATCTGGACATTCATAAGACTTATGCCCATTCTTTCCACATGTAAAGCATTTTACCACTCCACCTCTGCCTCTTCCTCATCCTCTAGTTCGAGGAAAAGTATTGTTATCAGCATACTGTCCTCTCTGTGAGCTTCCACCCCTCTCAGGTTGAGTTTGAGGTTTCTTCCACTCCTCCTTATGTTTTTGAATTTTGTCTTGGGCAATTGTTTTTCCTCTGGCTTGACTTCTGCCTCACCCTCTTTGACTTTTCTTTCGGCTCAGCTTCTCTTTAGCCTTTAGAGCCATCTGATAAGCATCTTCCACCGTTCGGATGGTCATCATACTCATCTCATCCTGAATGTCCTATCTCAAACCATTCGTATACCTGGCAACCTTCTCATCATCACTTTTGCGATGACCTGCCCTGATGTTTAGCTTGTAGAACTCTTCAGTGTACTCCTTCACTGACATCAACTTCTGTCTCAAATTCTGCATCCTTCGAAACAGAGTGATTTGATAATCCTTGGGTATGAATTTTTCTTTCATCTTTGCAATCATTCTATCCCAACTCTTGATTTTCTGCTTGCCTTTGTAGTGTCTGTTAGCTTGTAGTTCATCCCACCACAATGTTGCATGCCCTTTAAGTCTTGTGACAGCATGTTTAACCTTCTTGCCTTCCTCAACATCTTCATAGTCAAAATACTTATCCAGAGCTCTAATCCAGTCTAGAATCTCTTCAACATCCAGGTTTCCTTCATATACTGGAATGTCCATTTTTTCCCTAGCACCTATCCTTACAACAACCCTGAATAGGCATTCTTCTGCTGCATCTTTAGCTACAACTTGTTCTCCTCCATGTCCAGCTTCATCTTCACTTTCAGACTCACTGATATATCCAGCACTGACTGTGCACCTCTGTGCTAATTCCATGGCATCAAGCATGGCACATAGTTCACGCATCTCTCTTGCCCCTGGTGGCTGAGGTAATTGCCTACCCCTTCTTCTTGGCATTTCCCTTTCCTCTGGTGAATCGAGTGTTTGCCTGTCTCTTCTTCTCGGCAGCATGGCTGTAAAATTCCTCTTTTCCTTGCTACAGAAAGAAAAGAAAATTTTCCTATGCTCTAATACTACAACTGACGTAGACCCCTCCCCAGACCCACAGGTCAGGATCTACATAGGATCTTCTCCTTTCAGCCCAAGAGCTCGACTGGCTCTTCTATTTCCCTTTCGGGAAATCTACCCACAACAACACCTTGAGGAATTTTCCTCTTTTACTTTGGGATCACGATTTCATGAATCTCGTGGTCAAACGCCTTACCTCTCCGACCTCCTAAACCTGAAATGCCAACACTTGACCTTTTCTTGATGTCAATTTCGGATTTTCTCCTTTCATGATTTTGGGGGTTGCAATGTCGTGCAACTCTTCCCCTCGACTCCCAAAGTCCCGAAACCCGAATTACCGAAATTCTGAAATCCCCCTTTTAAGGAGATCAACGGTTGTGAACTCTCCCTTGATCCAACGGTCAGCAAAATTTTTTGTACCAAGGGTTTGATATGGAAAAGATCGAACTCTATGTCCTCTCCACCTTCCGTTCTTCAAAATTCCAAAATACCAAAATGGTACTTTACCTTGTTGTTTCACAAAACTCGACAGGAAGTCTCCTGTCCTTCCACATGTTGCCTCCTCTTCATTTTGGGTTTTCTCCCCTGCTGTGTCCTGATCTCTCTCCCTTGAGACCTCTGAAATCTCGAACTCCGAAGTTCCAAAAACTTAAACTTGTTCCTCCTTGCTTCCACACACGAAAAAATCTCCTTTTTGCGTTTCGGGGAATTTATCGGCCAAGGATTTTGGCTTACACTTCGGGCCTTCAAACCTCGAAATGATGAAATGATATGACATACCAATAATTCAAGATCAACGACCCCGTATTCGCCTTGTAGCTCCTGTATATCCTACGGCTCTCGCTATTTCATAAATTCTTCTCAGAGAATTTCGACCGTCCAAATTTCTTCTTCAAAGATATCTGGTTCTAATTTGACCCTACGACTCTCTTCTGGAACCTATCCTCTGCACGATAGCTAAAGTTCCCTTCTTCTCTTCAAACACCTTGAAGATGCTAACTCTTCTGAGCTTTCTTTCGCCAACTCAATCTCCTACTAGATTTCTGCATGCACTCCTTGTGACACTTCCTCAAATGCGTCTAATTATTTGAGTTCTTTTAACTTTGTGCAACTCCTCATGACAGTAGTCTTCAACCTTCTCCTGGGATGGTGAGTTATGAACTTCCAACTAGCCTGCGCACACCTTGCATGGCTTCTGTGCTTGATTTGCACTTCCATGGAAAATGAGAATAACAATATCCCTCCTGAGCTTTCAGAGATGAACTCTGAACCTGTCAACGCACTCCTTATGGATGCTCCACTGCACTCCTTGCAAGAACTTTTACTCAAGAAGAGAAATAGTTGAAACTCATTTCCTTACTCTCTCAGACTTCAAACACTTAACATGAAATCATACATACACAGCATAAAAGAAAATGTAAAACAGAAATAAGAAAACAACCATAAGCATAACATTCATCATGTATACACAGAAAGTATTAGAACACCATGAGTCTGGATCAAAGCTTCACATATATATTAATTTCAGAACTTCTGTACATGGGTTCTTCTACACAGCTCTCTACTTCTTCTCTTCTCTCTACTCTATTCCTTCCTGATAATGTTACGATGATACAAGATGAGGGTGTCTATAATTGGTTTTCCCTCCTACGCTCTAAACTGTCTAATCTACTTTTAAATCTACCTACTTACATTAATTATGTATAAATGCCTTCACCTACTACAGATGAGAGCAACCGCTCAAGATCTGTTTACAATATCTAAGTGTGCTTCCTCTTAACTATTACATTAATGTTTCAAAACATTTCAAAAAATGTGTGTTGGTTCTTTCCAACTGTCTTTCGTCTTTGCTCTTGCTTGCCGCTTACGATGCTTGTGATGCTCCTGCATCACTTGGCCTATAAATAACTATGCCATGGAGGCATTTAAAACTATGATTTGAGATTAATACACACAATGATACTCATGATCTCAAGAGGATTGATATTTTTCTTGCCTTGTTGGAACTCCGGGTAACCACTATAGGTACCCACTCAAGTAGTATTGCATTAGGCAACACCTACATTGAACGGGGACATCACTTACACATACATTAGCATATACAGGAAGTCCCCTGGGGATCCTAAAACCAGCCATTCTATTGTTGAGTTGTTATAGTGCACCTAAAACATCATTTGAGAAGATTACATTCTCTTACAGTGGGTGTCTTAGCTTACAGATATATTTTGAGTGTTGTAGCATACCACAAACTTTTTGACTGGAATTTTTTTTTTTTTGGGGGGGGGTCTTCCCTAAATATTTTTGGTTTACAAGCACTTGAATGATTATAGAATAAATAACATTTCTTGAATAAACCTATGATTCATGTGAGATAGTTGAGTAAACACTCAAACACACTTCACTCATTTGGGTTTTTCATGGATGACATCCTATGAATATTGGCTTCTCTTGTTTCTTTGAATCAATCCTATAGAAATGTTTAAACAGTTTAATACTAATCCGTCTCCTCACCCTTGCCATCCTTATTTACAATGAGAGTATCCCCTCCTTTGATTAGTGACCCTAGCCTAGATATACAAAAATAAGCATGTTAAGATAACAATGAGCTTCCTACTTGTCATTGTCCTTAAGTTTTCCCCTTGAAGAGGTTGGACTTTTTCAATCCTAGAGATAACAATACCTTTCCCTTTCCAATTTCACAATTGCAAGACATTATCATAAATTTCTTGCACATCTGATCTCCATTAATGCATCTAAAGCAACATGTCTGAATCCCAAATAGTGTAATGTAAATGTAATGTATCTTTATTCTCTATAATGTTCAACGTCACATAAAATCGATCATTAGATAGCTAGATGCAAGATAGGAGACTAATGTGTATGGAGGCTTGTAGCTACTAAGCTAAAAGTGGACCAACTCAAAAATGTCTAGATCAACTTTGGTTGTTTTTTCATTCACT
>JASDQU010947532.1:60575-75941 GCA_032191745.1 Picea mariana
TCAATCTTTGTGGTGGTAGACAGATTTTCTAAAATGGCACACTTTATACCATGTCAGAAAACCAGTGACGCGACTCACATCGCGAACTTGTTTTTCAAGGAAGTTGTCAGACTTCATGGCTTACCTAGGAGTATAGTTTTAGATCGAGACACCAAGTTTGTCAGACATTTTTGGAGGACTTTATGGAAGAAGCTGGGGAAGATTTTTTCATTTAGCTCAGCATATCATCCTTAGATGTATGGGAAAACAGAAGTTGTAAACAAAAGTTTGGGAGATCTACTAAGGAGCCTAGTGACTGAACACCATAGTCAGTGGGATCACATTCTGCCACAAGCGGAATTTGCTTACAATGATTCGATCAATAGAAGCACGGGGCAGAGTCCATTTCAGATTGTTTATGGAATGCAACCCAGGGGAGTTTCTGAACTGAAATATTGAGAACAGGATGAAACTAGAAGTGCTAGTGTAGAAGATTTTGCAGAGGCAATGAAGGAACTTCACAGCCAAGTGAAGAGGCGATTGCAGAATTCAAGCCAGGAGTATAAACATAGAGCAGATCAACACAGGTGACAACTTCAGTTTGAAGTTGGTGATTTGATTCTTGCACACTTCAGAAAGGAAATTTTCCCAAGGGGAACGTATAACAAACTAAAGATGAAGAAGATTGGACCATGTAAGATCATAAAGAAATTTGGGGCAAATGCATATGAGATTGAATTACCCGATGGGATCGAAATTTCACCGATATTCAATATCTCAGATTTGTACCCTTACAAAGCTGAAGAAGCAAGAGAAAACAGTGAACAGACAGAGTTTCAATGGGCTAAACAAATGCCTATAGTTGAAAAACCACAGATGGAAAGTATACTTGACAAGAGAGTCAACAAGAATACCAAGAGAAAAGAATATTTCAAATAATTGGTCAAATGGAGGGGACATCCAATTGAAGATGTCAGCTGGGAGAATGAAGAAAAAATTCAAAAGCATGGACAGACAGTGCAAGAACTCATGAACATGAGTCCATGAAAACTTTCAAGCGAGGGAGTATGATGCATGAGCATCACAAGCATCGTAAGCAACAAGCAAGTGCAAAGACGGAAGATAGCTAGAAAGCACCAGCACACATTTTTTGAAATGTTTTGAAACATTAATGTAATAGTTAAGAGGAAGCACACTTAGATATTGTAAACAGATCTTGAGAGGTTGCTCTCATCTATAGTAGGTGAAGGCATTTATACATAATTAATGTAAGTAGGTAGATTTAAATGCAGATTAGACAGTTTAGAGCGTAGGAGGGAAAACTGATTATAGACACCCTCATCTTGTATCATTGTAACATTATAAAGAAGGAATAGAGCAAAGAGAAGAGAAGAAGCAGAGAGCTGTGTAGAAGAACCCATGTACAGAAGTTCTGAAATTAATATATATATGAAGCTTTGATTCAAACACATGGTGTTCTAATACTTTTTGTGTATACATGTTGAATGTTATGCTTATGGTTTTTTTACTCTTTCTGTTGTACATTTTCTTTTATGTTGTGTATGTATGATTTCATGTTAAGTGTTTGAAGTTTGAGAGAGTAAGGAAATGAGTTTCAATTGTTTCTCTTCTTGAGTAAAAGTTTCTGCAAGGAGGGAAGTGGAGCATCTGTAAGGAGTGCGTTGACGGGTTTAGAGTTCATCTCTGAAATCTCAGGAGGGATACCATTATTCTCATTTTCCGTGGAAGTGCAAGTCAGGGAAAGAAGTCGTGCAAGGTGTGTGCAGGCTGTTTGGAAGTTCAGAACTCACCAACCCAGGAGAAGGTTGAAGACTACTGTCGTGAGGAGTTGAACAGAGTCAAAAGAACTCAAATACTTAGACGTATTTGAGGAAGTGCCGCAAGAAGTGTGTGCAGAAATCTCGTAGGAGATTGAGCTGGTGAAAGAAAGCTCAGGAGAGTTAGCGTCTTCAAGGCGTTTGAAGAGAAGAAGGGAACTTTAGCCATCATGCAGAGGATAGGTTCCAGAAGAGAGTCGCAGGGTCAAATTAGAACCAGAGATCTTTGAAGAAGAAATTTGGACGATCGAAATTCTCCGAGAAGAATTCCCGAAATAGCGAGAGCCGTAGGATCTACAAGAGCTGCAAGGTGGATACAAGGCCATTGATCTTGACTTATTGGGACGTCAGATCATTTTGGCATTTTGGGGCTCAAAGGTCCGAAGTGTAAGACAAAATCCTTGGCCGATCAATTCCCCAAAATGCAAAAAGGAGATTTTTCCGTGTGTGGAAGCAAGGAGGAACATGTTTAAGTTTTCAGAACTTCAGAGTTCGGGGTTTCGGACGTCTCAAGGGAGAGAGATCAGGACACAGCAGGGGATAAAACCTGAAACGAAGAGGAGGTGATACGTGGAAGGATAGGAGACTTCCCGTCAAGTTTTTTGAAACAACGAGGTGAAGTACCATTTTGGTATTTCGAAATTTTGAAGACCGGAAGGTGGAGAGGACATAGAGTTCAAGCTTTGGCATATCGAACTCCCGGTATGCGAAATTTCACTAACTGTTGGATCAAGGGAGAGTTCACAACCGTTGATCTCCTTAAAAGGGGGATTTCAGAATTTCGGTAATTCAGGTTTTGGGACTTCGGGAGTCGAGGGGAAGAGTTCCACGACATCGCAACCCCCAAAATCGCGAAAGGAGAAAAGCCAAAATTGGCATCAGGAAAAGGTCAAGTGTTGGCATTTCGGGTTTAGGAGGTCGAAGAGGTAAGGTGCTCAACCACGGGATTTGTGAAATCACAAAATCCGGTATCCCGAAGTAAAAGAGGAAAATTCCTCAAGGTGTTGTTGTGGGTAGATTTCCCGAAAGGGAAATAGAAGAGCCAGTCGAGCTCTTAGGCCAAAAGGAGAAGATCCTGTGCGGATCCCAACCTGCGGGTCTGGGGAGGGGTCTGCGTCACCAAGTTCACATATCTAACCTAAAAAAACTAAAATCTTGCTAAAAATTATGATGTCCATCATAACTTAAATTTTCAATATGAAATACTCATTATTAAATCATATACTTGCATCATTCATCATCATTGCTAAACATTCACCATTTCTCATCCATGTCAATATAATATTCAATGTTTATCATACACATTAATGTAAATCATTGTTCAATCACAAAGTTATGCTTATAAAATCAACCATCAAAAGAGTGTGCAATATGTATTCTATTTACCACAATAATCATTCATTAAATCATAAATCAATGATTTAATGATAGATTAGTAATAAAAGTTCCCAAGGAAAACTCATAAATTAATCGTTATCATTTGTCATTACTCACATTCATCAAATAAGACTTTGTGCAAAATATAAAAATTATCCAAAGCACGTTTTAATAATTGAGACCATTTAAACATAATGCAATCAAATTAATGTGACAATCAATATATCACTTAAAAAATTCATATCTAGATTGTTGGTAATTGATGCAGTCTTGTCAATCATCTCACATGATGCAATCTATTTGTAGTTTTMTTTTCTATGGTTAGTGTTTAGATATAGATTGTTTGACTAAATAATGCATGAGTAGTTTTCCAAAATAAATTGTTGTAAGCATTCATTCACAAGAAGATAAGTGTTTGTTCTATGAGGTTATGTATTGTTATGAAGATCAAGGTTTATCATTGTTGAACATCACTTTTTTGTGCAACTACCTCAATAATAATTTATTATTTCTTTATGCATGGATTGTAAGCCTGATTCTATGATATTGTGATTTAATCATTTGCTATAGTGTTATGCTATTCTAATTGAATGATTATCTAGTCATAGGCCTGCATAGATCCTTCATTTGGTATCATAGTTGGTTGTTGTTTTAGGATAATCATGTCAAACTCTAATTCCTTGCCCATTCCATAATTTATTGGAAGTGATTATGATTATTGGTGCATCAAGATAATGACCTTTTTGATAGGGAAATATCTATGGGAGATTGTAGAAGCATGTTACGAAGAGCCAGAAGATTGGACCACTCTTACTGCAAATGATAGAGTGGCTAAGAAGGAATATAGAAAGAAGAATGCTCAAGATTTATTTCATATTCAAATTGCTCTTGATAAAATCTTATTTCCAAGAATTGTAGGTGCAAAGTCAGACTCTACAAGAAGCTTACCAAGGCAATGATCAAGTCAACTTTGTTAAGCTACAGACATTGAAAAGAGAATTTGATAATTTGAAGATGCAAGAAGCTAAAAATGTAAGTGATTATTGTGTGAGAGAAAAATATGTAGTCAATATGATGGCTACACTTGGAGAAATTGTGGACAAAGAGGTTTTGATTAAAAAGGTGTTGAGTTCTATAGCACCAAGGTGGAACCATGTTGCCATAATCATTGGAGAAAGAAAGGATTTTTCTACTCTTCAATTTGATCACCTTGTTGGATCTCTTATGTCTCATGAAGAAAGATTGATATATTCATTTGGAGAAAGTGGCAAGAAATATTTTTTTTCAAAATTGAAAATTACAAAGAATGAAAATGCCAACACTAGCAGCAAAAGAAACCAAAGCCAAGGTAGAGGTCAAAATCATAATTATCCAAGAGGAAGAGGTGGTTAAGAGGAAGAGGCAGAGACATATTTGATAAAAGAAATATCTAGTTGTTGGCACAGGGGAAGACCCAGGGTTCAACGCTACGGCAACGCACCAACAAAACCCTAACTACCGGCCCTTTCTCCAACACCTACGAAGCAAATGAAGTCTCACCCGAGGTAGAAGCAGGGGTGGTTGTATGACTCAAGTGTCTGCAACCTTAGCTGGGACATAGATCTATGATTGTAATACTTAATAGATTACTTACAACCTTGAACACATATATCTAAATTTATCACTTAGCTATTCCTATGACCTTTCTCATTACATCGCCTAGTATTTTATATATACTTTACAAAATAGGCCTAAACATGGGTAAACCCATGGGCTGACATCCCATACCCATTACATAATCCCAAATCCAAAAAAGGACCCAAAAAGGGGTCGAGATCCCATGATCTCCGCTTCGTCTTGCGCTCTGCCTTCGACAAGCTATTGAATTCCCAAAATAGGTCAAACATGACCAAAGATCTATCAAAACTTGGTCAAGGGCCAACAACCCCCCAACACTCACCTGTGACTCATCCCGAGTCATTCTGATCTGGATAATTCCGCTTCAAAAACCTCGAGCATAGCTTGAGCTTCTTTGAATTGTTGTTGTGCCTTGGCCTCCTGTTCATCAAACTCTTGGATGACTGCATCATTGATAGGTCCTTCCAGGCACTATTCAACTATAGTGACAACCTGCTCCAGTTCTGCTCCTAGGCCTTCTACCTCTATGAACAATTGATAGGACTTATCTTGTACAAGTTGAAACCTCTGAGTTACTTCCATAACTCTACTCTGGATAGTGTGGATCTACTGTTGGGTAGTGCATTGCTCTTGGGATCGCTTCATTCTTTCCACAACTGACAAGGGATTCAGCTGCACTTCTATCGTTTCAGCTTGATACTTCACCTCTTGGAGTTGCGACTCTGTGTTATGTTGACTGCTTCTTTTACTTCAAGATTCTCTATGAGCAATTGTTCTTTTCCTTGCTGCATCTGTGATTTTTCTTCATCGAAGAACCATTTGTTGGCACAAGGGCAGACCCACGGCTCAACGCTACAACAACGCACCAACAAAAACCTAACTACCAGCCTTTTCAGAAACACTTGCGAAGTAGATGAAGTCTCACCCAAGGTAGAGGCAGGGGTGGTTGCAGGACTCAAGTGTATGAAACCTTAGCTGGGACACAGATCTTTGATTGTAATACTTAACTGGGCACTTAGCACTGACAGTTCATCAGCATTTAACCACTATTCTATTGCGTAGATAAAACAAAGCATCACATCATTCACTCAGATATGATGTATCTAAGCACTTATCATAAAGAGGTAAATTAAATCTAGTAGATTCAAGCACTAAGAACATTCACATAGGTCAGATCTACATTCATATACATCATTAGCACAAAGCATAAGCATATCTATCTATCTATCTATATCAGAGCACTTTAGAAAGTAAAGACATAATCATATCAAGACATCGCTCAAAGCAGAGCAACACAATATATACGTGGTTCACTCCCACCCTGGGGCTACGTCCACCAACTCTTCTTCTTTATTATCTTCTCCAATAGGTTACATGCATAGAGCCTCAAAACCTTACTCCACATAGGACAAGAGATCTGTGCAGCTCGCTATATCCTCCTTCCCCAAGTAGATCTAAGCACACAGTCTTCCATAGCCTATTACAATGATTGCACTTAGCTCTGCAAGTCTCACATAGTATGCACAGAGCACTTACAATCTTGATCACATAAATCCAAATTTACCACTTAGCTATTCCTATGACCTCTCTCATTACATTGCCTAGTCTTCTATATATACTTTACAAAATAGGCCTAAACATGGGTAAACCCATGGGCCGACATCTCATACCCATTACATAATCCCAAATCCCAAAAAGGGGCCGAGATCCCACAATCTTTGTTTCATCTTGGACTCTGCCTTCGACAGGCTGTCAAAGTCCCAAAATAGGTCAAACTTGACCAAAGATCTCTCAAAAATTGGTCAAGGTCCAACACCGCTCTGGTTATGAAATAGATATTGGCTCGGTGATGTATGGTTCTATGTTTTTCTTGAGACTGGAAACTATGTAAACTTGTGATATTTCTCTACAATGATTGTTGTGTGGTTTTAGTTGCAAATAGAAAGCGATGGTTGAAGTCACAGTTTCATTAATTATTCTAAGTGGTAGAATCCATGAACACTCTCTTTTTTCCTTATGAGTTTTTTGGAGGGTTCATTCGGTCCAGACTTGACCAATTGTCTTCACATAGTTCTTTTCACCTCGCCCGGTCATATTGTTGTTATGGGGTTGCTCGGTTTGATTTCGAACCACCTTGTGTCAGTGTATATCGTTTCACCTGGGTATAGTCTTGTTTATACTATTGGCATCTGCATAGGTTGTTGTGATGGCTATTACACCTATGGGATTGCTTTGAGGTTGATTTCTATTTCATGGATCTCTTTTTATATCATCATTACCCGGGTTGATTGGGGAAAATCACGAGGGTTATTTTCTGCATGTTTTGGGTGTTGTTTATTGGCCCATGAGGGACCTCTGCCACTCTGTTCATAATATATCATGCCTGTTGAACTCTCTCCTTGTCTTTCAAATCTATGGGTGATATGGCTAGTGTGTCCATCGTGTTTTCCTGAATGTTTCTCACCGAATGTTGGTGGTCATTTCCAACCTCCCTATGTTGGTTACTCAGAGCCCACCCTTGATTGGTTTAAGCCTGATTTTGATAAATGAACCAGTTATTTTTGGTCGAGATCATGGTCGACTGTTATGATTTGGTGGAGTATCGTCGACAATGGTTGATTATTGGTTGTCCCTGATTAATAGCATTGACAGTGGGGTTTGTGATTGGTTTATAATCACTTTATTCTTTTATGATGGCAATTGATTCAATAGTCCAGCATGGTTTTATGGTTGATCGAGAATATGCCTCTTTGCTTTATGTCCTGGGTTGTGTGTTTCCTACAACATGATATAGGTTGAAATAAGGGTTGTTGTTAATGTGTGTTTTAATTGCCAATCAATATTATTGCAATCATGATAGTTGTGGCATGGATGTCCACTATATATGTTATGGATATCATTTGGTTATACCATCAAATATGGGCACAGTGTTTTTAACAATATGGTTTTGTTGCAATTTGATTGAATGGAGAAATGGAATTAGGCATACTGTCATTTTCTAATTGTATTAGATTGATAGCTTATCGTCGTTTGATGTTTAGATTTAGAGTAATTAGACATGTACAGTCACAAAAAAGATTTTTTGTTTTTTTGAATGGTCTTTGTATCCTACAACATCGTACAATTTGAAGTGGTGATTGTTGTGTGTTTAAATGGAAAGTCGGGATTATTGCAATTTGAAATATTGATGATTGTGTTTTGGTTGTCCACTATGTATGTTTGATGGATATCTGCATCGTATCAGAGATGGGCAGGGGTTTTGTGACAATATGGTTTCATTGCAACATAATTGTTAAATGGAATTGAGGAATGGAATCAAGCACAATTTTTGTGTCTTTGTTTGATTAATGAAATAATTCATGGACATTGGTTGATGTTTTTATGTTGAACAGAGTGGAAACAAGTGACCGCGTGTTCATTTGGAAATTGTTTTAAAATATTAAATAGAACAAATGAGAAGAACCAAAACTCTTATACAGGTTGTTTGGAAGGCATATTGTTGGAGTTTGATGACACTATGTTAAATATTTAATTGCGAACAATCAACAAATTAATACACACAAATGATTAAATTATGCACAGTAGTTGTTAAACTAATCACATTGATTATTTGGTTAGTGTTGGATCTTTTGCATTTAATATAGAATGGTTTTATGGATTATTTAATTAATCTTATGAATAGTATTCGCTCTCCTCCCAACCATTATTTCACTTTTTGCACATTAAAATCCCCTCACCTTCCCACATTCATTATTCACCCCTTGTTCCTAAATTTAATTATACTTAAGATAAACTTTGTGTTATGGTAGTTTAAAAGATCACACAGGGATGAATTACAGTAATGCATTTTTTGAGTTTACGATACAGTTGATTGTTTGATGTATGTGAGCAGTAATCATGATCTTTTCCCCCTCATTCTAAAATTTTTCTCTCATTACAACCCCTCACATATCCCAAGACCCTTATTCACCCCCTACTCATTAATGACTACTAAACAATTGTATGGATTGGATTGCATGAGACTGATATGTTGTTGAGCCAATTTTTATTTCATATTTTTAAAAAGAGTTATCATGTATGGTTTTTAAAGAAAGTATTTGCTAATATATTATGCATACATGAATGAATTTTTCAAGAAAAAGGTTGAAAATTGAGACCCACCATGCCCCTGACAGAATATAATGGATGTGCTCATTTAACCATAGAAAATATCACTATCGTCACCCAACCATAGGCCAAAGCTGCCCCCGAGCACCTTAAACTTGACAGAGAAACATTCCAGAAGTAAACCTTAGGCTAGATAGCCACAAGATAGCACACCTCTCTCCAAGGATAGTGCACCAAGAAATAATAACAAAAACTGATCAGAAAGTCCAAACACAGAGAATAACAAGACCATAGAATGGTGGCAACAACTTCTCCATAACTTGCACACAAAACTGCCCAACTGTTGTGCGCACAAGTGTGCTACTGTAGTTCTGAGACCGCCTGCCAGAATGAAGACTGGCCTCATTTATTTATACTAAAACTGGAAAACTGCCTGGGCCGACTTCGCATTCTGGGTGCCTATTTACTTAGTATATAATATTTCCTTTAGTCGACTTCTTCTCTTGGAGGGTAATAACCTAATACAAATTATCTTCTTGAGCCGACTTGTCTTCTAGGGTTATTAGCCAACTAATTAGGGTTTCTCTTTGCTTCAAAGAATATTCTATTCTTGTCACGTTTACATGTGGAGGTAAATACCTCCCATAGCTACCATAATATCAACAGTCCTTCCTAGCTACAAAGGTATTTGAAGGTAATGGTATTGAGCACAAACATACCATTCACTCAGTAGCATCAACATAGTCGTATAGACTATCTCATGACTAGATCATGAGCACCAACATCACTATCAGTGTCATCAACTCCATCATCTCTCAAAACCATACTCCATATGAGTAGTCAGACATGATGATGGATAAATCACTCACTCCATAGAGTGACACAAGAGCCATTCTTCTAATCTGGACATGTGGCCTAGAAGAATAAATGTCCTGAACCATTTTCTGTTTGGGAAATCTCTATCCATTGATCATCCATCTAGTTGATAATCATTTCCAACACCACTGATAGTATTCAAGGCAATCATAAAAATATCATGCAATAGAACACAACTGTGTCTATTCATAGTAGTACACAAGTACAATCCAGTGGTACACTACCACACCAAGTAGCACAAAGATACTTGATCATGGACATATAGTCACAATCAGTGGAACAAATCCACCACAGTAGTATACATATACTATCCGAAGACATACAGTCTCCATAACAATCATATCATCAACCTGCACAGAAAACATGTTTATGATATAAACTGAATCATCTGGGCCATTATTCCACTCACATCTGTGAGATCTGGAAGAGCATCTTCCCTTAGAAAGTAAAACATCAATGATGATCTATTTGGACTATTCTTCTCAATCAAAGAAGAATAATTGTCCCGATTTATGAGACTAGACCATTCACCTATCTAGGCCATTCCTTCAGCACTAAACAAAGTGCAACCTAGAGAGAATAAATCTTCCCTAGGGAATGTCTGTCCCTGATTGTTGAACCTGGAGCATTCACCTATATGGGCCATTCCTCCAACACTAAACAAAGTGCAACCTGGAGAGAATGAATTTTCCCTAGGGAATGACTGTCTGGACCATTTCCTAAGGAAATGATTGTCCTGCACCAACCTCCAAAATGAACCATTCTTTGAAACTTCTCACAACTATGAGCTTCAAAAGAATGACTATCCGACGAGGCATACCAGTCTTCTTGACCACTACTGAGAGTGACCGTCAAGAGGAGAGACTATCCTAGACCATTCCCTATGTTAACCACAATGGGAATTGGTGTCTATGGTAAATCAACAATCCATCAAACCATTTTCATTACAAAAATGACCATTCGATATGGACCATTTTTTGAACTTGAAAATGCTTGTCCGTTAGAAATATCAAACCACTTTCCGAACTGTAAAGGAACTGCTCATCCTGGACAATTTTTCAAACTGAAAAATGATTGTCCATAAATCAATAACAAATTAGTTCTCCCTCCCAACCTAGGAGTCATCTCTTCCTTTTTCAATAGGGAAGTCGTATCCACGAGCTCTAGCTTGAGTACGTAAAACTCTTTCATCTTGGACAGAGACCTTACCAAAATATCTTCTTATCTTCTCATATGTGGAAATATATTGGAGAACCACTTCTCCTCTCTAAACCTCATCATAGAGAATGTAATTCTTGATCTCAATGTACTTCGGTCTTTTTGGAACACTGATTTTCTTTGAAGGCTTCATATAGCTATGATCAATATAGTATATCATTGTTGAATTCAACTCTTTTGTTTCTTACTAGCTCATAACATTGTGGCAGGGCTCAAACTAGAACATATCCATGTGGCACTTATTTTTTCATCATGAGAGTTTTTCATGGTTTAGCAATCCATCATCCTGGACTTTTGATTAACCATTCTGATACAATATCTTTGTTTATGGAAATATTTTCACCACGCTTATGTTGTGCATTGAAGGCTTTGCACCAATTTGTTTGAATCCATAAAAGATCTTTCATCTGCATACAAGGGTCTCTTTCTGGTATACCTCAAATCCTTGAGGTTGCTCTACATGTAAACTCCAACCCATGGATATTGTGGATGATATACTGGCTCATGTAGAGGTATGTCTAGTTTACTGGAACAATAAATCATCATAGCCTTCTCCCTCCATCTGGGAGAACCTCTAGTTCTGGATATCACAATGCTTACATTCATAAGTCTTCCATACATTGTTCTTCATCACAACTTTTAGTTCCTCTGCTTGATTTCTTTTAGTGAGCTCATATCAGGCTGGTAGTCTTGTGATTCTCGATACAATGACTAGTTGTTCTAGATTTTCTTTCTCTCTTGGAATCTTCATGTTCTTCCTCATGTTTCTCTTTAGATATTGGGTCCATGGGGTTTTCTATAGATTCCATGCCTTGAAGATTCCAACTTCTTTATTTCATCATGGATGTGGATGGACAACCAGTGATACTTTAAGGCTTCTTTTCAAAGAATACTTCTTATAAAGTCACTTGAACACGTGATGATTTTTATGGTTGCTACCACAGATAGATACTTCATCATCTTCAATGGATCATATTATTTAGGATTATCTCCCTCCTAATCCTTTCTTCATGCATGAATGCATGCTCTTCTTTTGGAAATATATAATCGGCTCCCTCCATCTAGGAGAGTCCACACTTTCGTCTACATCCTTATTGCCTTTTGCAAGGTGTCACAAATCTTTTTCCAATTTCCCCTTGATTGTTGACTTGTTTTTGTCTTTACTTCTTCTAGGTTTCTTCAAGATTGATTTTGATTTCATCTTAACTTGTAGTTGTTACTTAAGTAATAGCTTCCAGATGAATTATTACCAGGGGTTGTTGATGTACTTCATCCCTTCATGTGTATTGGCTGACTTGTAGTCATAGTGATCAAATTCCTTATCTTGTTGTTCTTACATAGGTATAGTTTCTCTTGGAACATATTATCTTCTAAGAAAAAGATGTGCAAGATATGTACAAAAAATATGGTATGTACAAGAACTATGAAGAGTACTGTTACCTCGTCTTAGAAGAATAAGTTTTTTTTTTTCCTACTTGGCTTTCTTTGAGGGTTCCCTTTCTTCAAAAACTGATGCTTCGCATGTTTACTTCCTTTTCTTTAACTTAGGACAAAGATTCTTGTAGTGACCATACTTTCGAAAATTGAAGAATTGTATTCTTGACATATCTTTCTCTCGATTTGGTTTCTTCCTAGAGCCAAACTTATTTTTATTCTTGAAATTCTTGAACTTTGTTGTGAAGGCTTGATCATCGTATTTATTTTGGGGTTTCTCTTTTACATTCATCCTTGATTCTTCTTGTGCACAACAATTCCAAAGTTCTTCAATTGTACGATACTCCTTCCTTGTGTTTGTGCTTGCGGAAAATGCATCTCATGTCTTGGGAAGACCATTGAGTACTATATTTACCAATTCCTTCTCTGATATGATCTCTTCAATAGATTGTAGTTGATCTCTTAACTGAGAGATCCTCACAAACTATGATGTTATGTTGTCATCATCATTCATCTTCATGTCACGGAGCTCATTATTCAGACTCATTACTTGTCCAATGTTTCTAACTGAGAAGAGGTTTGTTAGGGCATCATACATCTTCTTAGATGAGTCAAGATGGGAGATGTAGGGAATCAAGTGGTCTTTTATAGAGTCCACTATGATACTCATGGCATTGATGTCACTGTCTTTAAACTTCTCCATAACTGTAACATTTTGTGATTCCTTCTCTTTTCCTTCTTCAAACTCTGGTTCCATGGTCTTTCCTTTCACGATATCCAACACTTTATTCTTGGCAAGGACGAGGTCAATCCTTGTCTTCCATTATTTGAAGTTGGAAGCCCCATATAACTTGTTTTATAACTTCATAGAGTAATTCATGGCTGCTTTGACTTGGTCAACACTAGATTTGACCAAAAAATCAAACTTGACGTGTTAGCTTGCTCAGAGTACTAGGAGATGCACTAGGATAGGGCGCACTAGTCTATATGGAATTTAGGTCAATCCCTTCACTTAAGGTGCCTCAATGAGAGGATTAGAGTTTATACAACTCCACCTTCTAGTAACCCTAGAGACAATGCTTTATTAATTTCTCCTGCTAGAAACCATATCAACAGTTCTGAAATGAGCTTATTATCCTTATGGGTATTCTCCCTTCCAGTGGTTAGACAGAATTAAGGAGGGGTAGGCCCATAACCTGTTAGAATATAATTAATGTTCTCTTTTAACCATAGAAAATATCACTATTGTCACCCAACCATACGCCGAAGCCACCCCCGAGCACCTTAACCTTGACAAAGAATCATTCCGGAAGAAAACCCTAGGCTAGATATCCAAACAAGATAGCACACCTCTCTCCAAGGATAGTGCACCAAGCAAGAATAACAAAAAATGATTAGAAAGTCCAAACCCAGAGAATACCGAGACTATAGACTGGCAGCAACAACTTCTCTAGAACTTGCGCACAAAACTGCACAACTGAAGTGCGCACAAGTGTGCTACTGCAGTTTTGAGACTCTCTGCCAGAATGAAGATTGGCCTCCTCTATTTATACTAAAATTGGCAAACTGCCTGGGCGGACTTCTGATTCTCAGTGCCTATTTACTTAGTATATAATATTTCCTTTATCTTACTTCCTCTCTTGGAGGCTAATAACCTAATACAAATTATCTTCTTGAGCCGACTTGTCTTGTAGTGTTATTAGCCAACTAATTAGGGTTTCTTCTTGCTTTCTGAAATATTCTATTCTCGTCAGGTTTACACGTGGAGGTAAATACCTCCCACATCTACCATAATATCAACAACCTTCCCACATTCATTATTCACCCCCTATTCCTATATTTAATTACAGTTAAGAGAAACTTTGTATCATGGTAGTTTAAAATATCACATAGGGATGAATTATAGTATTGCATTTTTGAGGGTTTACGATAGAGTTGATTATTTGATGTCTGTAAGTAGTAATCGTGATCTTTTCCCCCTCATTCTAACATTTTTCGCTCATCACAAACCCTCACATATCCCAAGACCCTTATTCACCCCTTGCCCATTAATTACTACTAAACAATTGTATGGATTGGATTGCATGAGACTGATATGTTGCTAAGCCAATTTTTATTCCATATTTTAAAAAAGAGTTATCATGTATGGTTGTTAAAGAACTATTTTCTAATCAATTATGCATACATGAATGAGTTTTTCAAGCAAAAGGTTTAAAACCGAGACCCACCATACCCCTGACAAAGGAAAAGCCACTACTGCCCCTTCCTCACCTTCAAATGATTCTGATAAATCTGTGTCTTCCCACATGCATTTGAGGGACGATTGTTCTTATGTGATCAACGAGATTAGGCCTAAAGGCTCAGCATAGCCAAAGGAAAATTCAGATAGATCAAAAAGTTACACCAACAACAAGGGAAATGTTGCATCTAAGAGTGGAAAATATGGATTTTAAGTTTTATTTTATTTATGGTTGATGACAGTTGACTTCAGAAGTTTTGGACAACATGTTTTTTTTGGATATATGAGTAATATATTTTTTTGAAAATAATTTCAAATATCAATGAAATAAATTGTCAAACATGAATGTGATTATGGGAGTCACAAGGAGGAATGATTTTTCTTAATTAACTAGTTGTTTTATGATTGTTAAGAGCTAAAGGAGATTCATAAGGGATCCCACCTACTAGTTATTATTTATTTAAAATCCTTATTATGATTTATTACTTTTCCCCCTAACTTAAAATTTGGTTGAGTTTTTAGTTAACTTAACTAATGAACTAGTTCAACTACTTCAACCAATTATAATTTGCTTAAAGGCAAAAGAAAAGGGAGGAACAAGAGATAGAAGGAGAAGCATACTAAGGTTTTCTCTTTGATTTTTGTGTTGAGATAGTCCAGTTTTCATTCATTCCTTAATTT
>JASDQU010947533.1:16960-27182 GCA_032191745.1 Picea mariana
GTGATAGAGGACAAAGGAAACAGTGAGCCAGGAATTAAGGAACATTAGTGCAAGGAATGGTTGGATCAAAGACCAACCACATGGAAGAAAATTAGAAAGTGGACAAGTTGAGTCCACTTAGAATTAGGGTTTTGAGTCATGATGTAAGGGGTTTTACCCATCTTTTTGTATAAATAGAGGATGTGTGAGGTAGATAGAGGTATCTTAGAACTCATGTGTGAAGAACCTATTTTTGGAGAACTTTTGAGTCTTAAGTCATGATGCTAGTTTTTGGATAAGAGTTGTGGAGCTCGATTTGTATTAGTTTTGGAGAATCATGAATTATTGTTGAGGTTCAAGTCGCAAGTTGTGGAGCTTCATGTGACACTGGTTAGCCCCATGGACCATTATTACACCTATGATGTAGTGCACGTAGCGCCATATTTTGATGAAGCATAATAATAAAGTAGAAGATATTTGTGGATGTAGCACGGGGGGGTGATCCATGGTAAAATCATGCGTTGCAATTTGTTTGAATGATTCTTTTTTTGTTTCTGCAATTATGAATGAATGATGAATGGTTTAAATAGTTTCGTGTACCACACAGTATTGATAATGAAGAATGAGCTAACTATTATATCTAGATGAAGGGTATAATGATGTACATAATATGATGCATGCTATAAATAAAGTATAAATAAATTTCTGACATCCCCATCAGCACAATCCCTTCCATGACTATAGACAATTGCGTCCTACAGTCACCCATAAGTCATCTTAGGTGAGATTGTGATGTGCACTCTATGCATAATGTTTCTTTCTGGTTTACCATAGGGGTTGATGGTTTCTAGGGTTTTTTTGGATAACTAAGGTAGAACTCATCTCAGCCCATAACATCCAAAAATGACTCCACTGGGGATGATCTTAGTTGGATCAGTTTGGTTGTGGTGTCTTGATTTCTTGCTTTGTCTTTTTCTGTTGTTTTGTGAGTCCTGTAAAACGTTCTTTAGCCTCACAGGACCTATTGGGAAGTCCTGAAGTCCTCTGCTTCTGAGTGGACTTTTTATTTTCCGACCTTACCTTGTTATTCGTGAGTTGCATCATTGTAGTCGGCGTACATACACAAGTTGAATCTCTACAGCCCACAGATATCTGCAAGTTTCTCTAGTGACAGTCCCAAACATGTGTGAAGTTGAAGTTTTTTAAATTTCGTTTCCTTTCTCAGTTGAATGTTGGGTTGGATTAGTCATATAGGTTTTCCCGTGTCTTTTTTTGGTTTTTCTCTGTTAAGTCTTGAATGTTTGATGTGCATAAAATATTAAAATCTTTGCTTAGACTATTTAGTATAAGGTTTGTTGGGTAGAGTGAAAGAACAACCTCATTATTCTTCATTTCCTTATTCACTATCTTTTCAATAGTGTCTTGGCTGAGCACTTTCTATCTTTTTTCCTAATACCTTCCTTGTTTCAAAAAGAAAAAAGAAAATATTTGCATTCTTGTGCTTATTTTTTCTTTTGTAAACAAACAAAATTAAAAAAAAAAAAATACATGCTTGTTTGTTTACTTCTCATTTATTGAACCCTTTCCTTTCATATTTGCAAGAAAAGAGGTAGTTACTCATCATTCAGCTAGTTGTGTTATACTTTGGTAGTGATAACCTTTTTATTTAAAAAACAAAAAGAAATCAGTAGTACAATTTCTGCATCCTAGCATGCATTTGCATCTTGAGGTGTTCTAAATCTTGCACTTAAACTCTTGTTTTCATCCGAAAAAGAAAAGAATGTGTTGCATAAGCATTGTTGCATCCTTTTTCACTTGAATAAACTAATTGAGTGTTCTTATATTTCATTTATTTTGGATTCGGTCTAAAACATCACCAAAATTTTCATCTACACCCCTTTTGAGTAAGAACAACCTATTAAAATGAACAATTAACTAAAATTTATTAGAAAACTTTCATTTTTCTAGGGTAAACCTACAATTTTAGGCTAGAGCCTTGGTGTAGGTTGGAGAGTGAATTTATCCAAGGTCACTAAACAAACATAAGTGTCTGAGATAGGGAGTGTAGAATCCAGTTTTTCGTATTGGTTGGTCCAAAAGATCCTCTAACACATGAGTTAGACATGAGGTCGTGTAAGGAATAGCTAGGGAGATTCCCCTCCAAATTTGGACTGAACGTAGTGGAGAGATTGTGTATTGGGGGTTTTGATTGTACCCATACCTTTGTGAGAGGTGGTGCTTTCAAGGCTTCGGTATTTTCTACCCTACCTACACTTTTAATCCCAATTGTCAACTATACCCCCCGGACACTAACTAGGAGTTGGTAAATATAGTTTCTCTTCCTATGTAAACCAAAAGGTGACTGCAAGGGTTTTTTGTAGTACCCAGGGAAGATTTTGTATCACGCACTTCAGTACTATTGGACAGTGCCCCACGAAGCATGGGTACTTGCATCAAATAAGGATAATATATGGAAGTCAAGATAATTACTTCTCATACCTTCGTTTGTTGGTCCATGGGACATAATCAATTTTTGCCTTCGTCTGGGATGCACCAAGCCCACATTTTTGTTATTCCGGTCCCAATACCTAATCCACTTGAGTCAGAATTTTGACAAATTTGTTTTGTTTTTTCTTGTCTTTAGGGCATTTTTAGTGGTGTGTTTGGTGAAGGTAGTTTCAACCTTAGGAAGGCAAGTTGTTTGTCATCGAGAGCTCACTCCTCAAAGTTTCCAAACTACTACCTCAAAGATCGAGGAGAATTCAAGGCCTTCCACCCGAGGAAGAGATTAGGAATAATTCTCCTTCGACTCCGCAAAGATGTCATTTTGATCAGTCCAACACTTTCTTACCAGTTGGTCAGACTGAGATCGTAGACCATAACTCTCCAGAAGTCAATGCTGTAGAACCAAAAGAGGTAATTTTGGAGGATCTTGTTGTTGAGGAATTTTCTCCACACGCTAACTCTATGTTACCTTTGAATTTCTCATTTCTGGTCATCTGAATCCCACCTCTAGGATCAGACTTTGTTGATAGTAGCCTCCTTCGATCGTCCATTATGGATGGCACTTTTCCAATGTCGGGGTTGGGATCCCCTACAACTTCCACCTCGACGATCGTTACTAGAGGGATCTTCCCTCCTGGTATGTTGGCTCAAACAACAAATTTGATCCAATGATCTATATTTAGGAGTGGAACAAACTAATTAACAAACTAAATACAATAAACACAGATATATGGAGAAAAACACAGATATCCAATGAACAATATCTTCTATTGAATAAATGAAATAGGTTGAAACTATAAAACTGCAAAACTCAAAAAACTTGCTTGAATGGTGGTAGCTATCTTTAAGAAGRGATGTGGTTTCTACGTGCATCCATCTAAGAAGAATGAATAAAATTAGGCTCTAGAGGCCTTTTTAACATTGCTCATGAATGCAAAAACCCTAGACATCCAAAAACCTAACCCTAGGAGGTGAAATGCCAAAAGTCATGTGGGCCCTGATTGGTAAGTTGATGCCTCAACTTCCCGGGGTCATAACTTTTGCATACGACCTTTGTTTTAGGCATGTGATAGCCCGTTGGAATTTTTTTTTCGAGAACTATATATTACACCGTCAAACTCTAACTTCGTCCACAGTTTGACTATGCAAAGCCAAAAAAACATTGTTTAGGGCCCCAAAACATCCATGGAAGTATAGAAAAATGTGTTGATATGAAAACATCCAAAATAATCTAGTTGGATTAGGTGGGAGGCCACCAATCTCCACCTGGAATATGTGTAGGGCTTCAGACAACTCCAAAAGTGTAGAACCCACAATTACAAATAAGTATAGAAGAACGTGTTGAGCTAAAAATTGTTAACAGGACCCAGTTGGAACAGGTGGGTGGCCACCAATATCCACCTGGATCATTCCTCCCCCATTATGAAGCAATGGTCTCCATTGTGTTGAGTTCCCCCATTAGGTGAGGAAACGTTTTATGAATTTGGCCCCAGGTGAGCCACTTTCCTTGGTGTAGGAGTTGTCCTGCCTTGAAAACCAGATAAAGTTGGATCCTCTGTTGGTAAGTGCCCTTAACCTGTGTGTCCACTATATGATAAGTGGATGTATGTTTCATGCAGTCAGGGTTGATCTCTATTGGTGTCATCTATTTTTCAATCTATGAGGTGTCCAATAATGGTGGAAATTATGGCCAAAGGAGTTCCACATAGAACACTGGGTTCAAGCCAAGGAAGGGTGGAGTGTTGATCTCAAAAATATTTCTACCCACATCCTTGGTGATAGTGTAAGGCTCATACCGAAGTGGGTGGAGCTTCCAATGGGGCCCTATAAGACGCTCTTTCTGCAAATGTAATCATACCTTGTCTCCCACCTAAAACTGGTGCGGTACCCTGTGTTGATCATGGCGTTGCTTGTACTTAGCATTGGATTTCTGCAAAATATCATGGACCTATAGGAGGATGTGTTGAATCCAGTGAATGAATCTGGTGGCTTTGTTGGTCTCAGAATGAACATGGGAAGATTATGTCTATGTGGTTACAGGAGGTAGTGCATCATAAATGGTACTCAAGCGTTGGAATCCTAGCCCCACCTAAAATGGGTTATGGTCGATGGATCTATGGAGATCCTTCTTGTAACTATGATTACAATAGGACATAATCTCATCCCATGTACATGGATTCTTAGAGTTGTACATGCACAGGATGTGCACAATCATCTAATTGACGACCTCTATTTGGCCATCAGTTTAGGGGTGGAAATCGGTGGATTTAGTGAGCTTGGTGTCCAATAGTGACCAGAGGATCGACTAAAATGTGTTGAGGAACCTATTGTCCCAGTCAGATATGATGGTATATGGTATCCAAAAATGGACCCACACTCGTTCGAAGAATATCTTGGAAGTATCTATCGCTATGATGTTCTTCTTGCAGGCTGTGAGGATGGCCATCTTCGAAAACTGATAAATTACCACAAATACACAATCATTGCCTTTCTTTGTGGGTGGAAGGCAAGACATTTAATCCATCGAGATGGATTCCAAAGGCTTCTCGAGATTAGGAAGAGGGGTGCATAAGCCTTGTTTCTTGAAGGTTGGCTTGGCAATGGCACAGGTAATGCAATATCGGATATATTTGTTGATGTCCTGTCAAAGTTTTGGCTAATAAAAATGTTTCTATAGAACAACCACAATTTTCTCCATGCCAAAATGTCCTTCCATCCGATTGTATTGAGATTCCCAAATCATCTTTGCACACTCGCTTGCAAAAAAATAGAGATGGCCCAAATGGAATAACAGTCTGTCCTGAATGTGAAAATTGGTGACATTCACGTCTGTACCCAAGAGTTGATAGGTGGTGGAAAAGTCCAGATCTTGCTAAAAAAATTTGGGGCCACTCAGATGCCTCATGTCCACAGGAATGGAATATAGTGGTGAGTGTATCCATGGGAGGTCGAATGAGGAAATCAATGACACGATTTGTGCACCATGTCTTATACTTGATGTTGATATGGAACTATTGTAGGTAGGTGGACCACTTCTGATGGCAGTCATTCTGCAACTTTCCATGTGTCTATATGACCTGCAAAGGATTGTGATCAGTGTGGATGATTGTCTCCTTTCCCAGAATGTAATGTTTCCATTGACGACAAGATTTTACAATGGAATACATTTCCTTGTCATAGGTGGGGTATTTCTGAATAGTATCTCAGAGTGTCTCACTATGGTATGTCACTATATGATCATGATAAGTGAGAACAACATCTATAGCATAGTTAGATGCATCAGTCTCAATCTCAAATGGTTCTTGCAGATTGGGAAAGGAGAGTATTGGAGCTGAGCACAAGTGATACCTCAGATCATCAAATCCTTGTTGTTGTTCCTTCCCCCACGCGAACGTTTCCTTTCCACCACCCTTGGTCACTTAGCGGAGGGCCCATGCAATATGGGAAAATCCCAATACAAGCCTTCAGTAGAAATTTTTCAGTCCCAAGAAGCTCTGAAGCTAGATTAGTGTGGTTGAGGTTGGCTAGTCATGGATGAATTAGATATTAGCTAGATCAAAATGTACCCTATTCTCATAAAAAATGTAGCCCAAGTATTGGACCTTGTTCATGCCAAATGATCATTTTTCCAAGTTGTCATATAGCTTGTGTTGTTGCTGAGTGCTCAAAACCTATTGAATATGCTGCATGTGATCCTCCCTAGTTCTGTTGAAGATGAGGATGTCATCCAAATATACCACCATAAAACATAAAAGTGTTAATGAAGTGACTCAATACATCATCCATCAACCTCATGAAAGTGGTTGGTGAATTTGTTAAGCCAAAGGGCATGACCAGCCATTCGAAGAGACCTTCTTTAGATTTCAAATTTGTCTTCCATACATCAGTTGGTTCGATGGGAATCTCTTGGATCTGATGCTTGATTTCATCATTTTCCATCAGTGAGCGATGATAGACTGGTCCATTAGGAATAGGTGCATCGGGAGTGATATCAATTGGATTCTTGAATTGGCAGTGCGTCATTACCCCAATGGGTGAGGAGAAGATGTCTCTGTACTCTTCCACGACCCCATCCACTTGCTTCTGTTGTAAAGAGAGGCCCTATGTATAGGTCGTGGATATGGCGATGACATTCTTCTTACTATGAGCACAGATCACAAAGAAGAAGAAATTCTTGATCTACAAAATGACCTTACTGCATTGCTTAGTAGAGATTAAAGAAATAGTAGTAGGCGGCGCTACCTCTGATATCATGTACAATTGTTTACCCAAAATAATAATAACACAGTGGGGTATAGACTCATACACAACATGACACTTACACAAATATGTTTTTCCTAAAATAACATCGCAAACTTCAAGGGGAGAAATATCATACAATACCTCATCTTTGAAAGGCTTGATTATGTAGGGTAGATGACATTGTTGGCTGACACGAAGATCTCTTCCTTGGAAAAACCAGCATACAGTGTAGGGATGCGGGTGTGGTTTCGTCGAAAATTCCAGCTACTTGACGACCTCTACTGAGATCAGGTTCTTCTGACTCCTGCTGTTGACAATGAAATGAAGTGGAGCCCACTTTACCCACATTTGTGACTGAAAGAGGCGTTCCTCTTCCTCTGGTTCTTCTGGTTCACTTGGCGGAGTCTAGACTAATACATAGCATGATGCTTCCACAAATATGGTTGTCATAAAATATCACAAAATTCAAGGGGAGAAATATCACACAATACCTCATCTTTGAAAGGCTTGATGTCTTATGACAGATGAAACTATTGGTTGAAAAGAATATATGTTCCTTGGCGAAGCCATCTAATGGTGTAGGGTTGCGGGTGTGGTGTCATCAGCAAGTCTAGCCGCATGATGACCTCTTCTAAGATCAAGTTATTATGACTTCCACTATTGACAATGAAATGAAGTAGAGCCCCCTTTACCGACATATGTGAGTGAAAAAGGAATTCCCCTTCCTCTGCTTCTTTTGGTTCGCTTGGCTTTACTTTGGTGGTAGCGATAGTGGAACTGGGTTCATCTTTGATAATTCACTTCCCTCATTCTGTATTTTATTTAGAGTCAGAATTGACCTCTGACTCATAATCCTTCAGCTCGGCCATGAGTGACTTCTTGGAGTAGAATTCTTCAGTTTTGTACCAAGGGATTTTATGGTATTCACACCATTTTCTCGCGTCTTTCTTCGTCTTCTCATTACCCTTCAAGTGTTGCGGCTTGGAATGGTTGTCCTGAGAGTGGAAATATTTTCTATGTCCCTTGTTGTGTGGGTTGGGGATGCCTTTTCCCTACTTCGACTGTGATGAGTTTGCAGATTCAAACTCTCACCTCTTCTGCTTAAATTTATGCTCGATCTTGATAGCATATCTATAATTCGTATCCAATGAGGCGATGTCTAGAAACTCCATTTATGTTTGAATGTATCTATTCATACAGTCATGGTATCTAAGCACCAGATGTCACTCGGAGTATTTGATACCCAATTTGGTGCATAGGGTATGGAAAATATTGGTGAAATCTGGTACTGTCTAGTCCCTTTCCTGACGCAGGGTGGTCTGTCTGGTGTACTATTCCTCATAGCTTCCAACAGGGTAGTATTGTTCTTTAATGGCATCCTGGAAGGAATCCCATGTAGGGGTGACTGAAAATATTGTATATTCCTCTATGGCCCTTTGCTCATATTAAGTATCCCACCTTTCCTTAACATGGGGGATGGCCTTGAGGAGTGAAAAAGTAATTTTTTCCCTATCGAAAAAATTGTGGACCGAAAAATAACCTTCAAGAAGATTTAACCATTTATCTACAGCATCTACATCTATCAATCCTTCAAATAATGGAATATAAAAATTTACCTATACCTTGAAGGGGGTTGCATGGCCGCTTGATGAAGATGCTTCTCCTATGGGCAACCGTCGAAGAATCTATGCAAAGTCATCCATCATTTTTTTCCTTTGTCACACAAGGAATTCCTCGAGCAACATTTTAAAAGGACCACCTGCTCCATCATATTTCTTTTCATCCCCCATGGTTTTTTGTCGGGCTTGGTGCAGTTGATCTTGCAAAGTCTTTATTGGTTCGAGTCCCAACTTCTTGTAGCGAGATCTTGTTGTGGACATGCACGAAAAAATAAAAATGAAGAGCATATCGCTCTGATACCACTAATCCAGATTTAGGAGTGGAACAAATTGATTAACAAACTAAATGAAATAAACATAGATATATGGAGAACAACACAGATATCAAGTGAAAAATATCTTCTATTGAATAAATGAAATAGGCTGAAATTGTAAAACTGCAAAACTGAAACAACTTGCTTGAATGGTGGTAGCTATATTTGAGAGGAGATGTGGATTCTATGCACATCTGTCTGAGAAGAATGATTACAATGAGGCTCTAGAGGCCTTTTTAACAATACTCATGAATTCCAAAACCCTAGACATCCAAAAACCTAACCCTAGGAGGTGAAACGCCAAAATTCATGTGGGACCCGATGGGTAAGTTGGTACCTCAACTTCTCGGGGTCATAACATTTTCATACGACCTCCATTTTAGGCATGTGATAGTCTGTTCGAAAGGTATTTTTGAGAACTACACATTACGCCATCAAAATCTGACTCTGTCTACAGTTTGATTGTGGAAAGTAAAAAAAAAAAACACTATTTAGGGCCCCAAAACATCCCTGGAAGTACAAAAAGATGTGTTGACATGAAAACATCCAAAATAATCCAGCTGGATTAGGTGGAAGGCCACTAGTATCCACCTCGAAGATATGTAGAGCTCCAGACAACCTTGGAAGTGTAGAACTCACAATTACAAAGAAGTACAAAAGAACATGTTGAACTAAAAATTGTCAAGAGGAGCCAGTTGGAATAGGTGGGTGGCCACCAATATCCACCTGGATCATCCAATCCACTGTCATCATGAAAACCAGCAACATTGCCTCATTGATTGTCAGTCCCACTCGAGTTTCTAGTGCAACAACATATTTTGTGTCAACAACAAATTCATTTTCTTACGAAATGTCATCGATGGGAATGCTTAACGCATTGGTTAGTTCTCAGCCAATATCCCAGTCATTGAATGTTGGTGTGAGGAGAAATTCAATTCCTTTCCAATCCCTTCCTTGGGGTAGAGGTCACATTCCTCCATCATCTCCATTTGTGGGAAGTGGTCTTGTTCCATTTTTTGTCCCTAACCTTGCATGGGGTTGGGGCGCCTCTATGGGTAGAGGATCCCAATATTCTAGTATGTCATCCACTTCCACCTTGTTCACACTTTATGGTGGGTTCGAGAGAAACCCTTTCACTGCATCTGTAGTGTTGGCAGGCAGAAACCCCTTCCAAGGTCAACCCACCCCCTGGAAAGGACCAGTTTCTTCACTAGAAGTACCTTTGGGGAGCACTACTCTCCTTGGACAGTGGAAACCGTTCTAATGGATTTCACAAGGGGGAAAACCCTTTCCTGGTCAATCCACTCCTTTGCCAATTATTCTTCCTTTCCATGGGGGGTCCACTGGAGGTAACCCCGATTTTCCTCTTGGGAACCAGAAAGGTGGAGGTTTTCCTTTGTTTAACTAGGGGCCACAAGGATTTATCCCAAGATCTAGTTTGATAGAAATATATTTCTAGAATCTCAGTGCCAATTACAACCAAGGACCTTCTTTTCAAGCTACTCATCAGTCAATGATGCAACCTAGGTTATCTTTTCTGGAAAATTTTCATTTTCTAGATTT
>JASDQU010947535.1:16152-26218 GCA_032191745.1 Picea mariana
TTTAGGGTTAACCCACTTCTAATTTATCCATTAAATTTATTATTTAAATAATTTATTTTGTATTCACTTTGAATTATAGTACACTCATCACTTCACTTTATTATTTACTTTTAAAATCCCTTAAACCACTTTGACTACTTTGACCTTTTGGGGCTTCTAGATGACATGTGAGGGTCCTCCAACTTCGTAATGCCATAACTCTCAAACCGTGAGGAGTTATGTGACATTCCACATACCACAAGAAATGGAATGACATGTAATATTTATATAGAATAGTATTGTCTGAAAATATATCATAACTCATACTGTTACCCATCAAACAAACTTGGGTCCATTACCCAAACCTGGGGTCTCCAACTTCTCATGGCCATAACTCTCTAACTATGAGGAGTTATGTGACATTCCACATACCATCGGAAATGTCATGAAAATCACTATACATATAGGATAGTTTCACCAACAATTTCCTTGATCTTCATCTCGTTATTCCACATACAAGCATGGGTCGTCCAACCATTGTTCTAGGATAACTCAATCCATAAAGCGTCTTCCCGTGAGGGCTTTCACCATAAGGGGACCACTTTGGAGTTCACCCATTTTTGCACCTTATAAATCATGATAAGAAAATAATGAGTCATCTATACATTTTTCCAACAATGCATCATATACCAATGAAACCACATCGATCCATCTTCATCATGTATCAATGACAACTCATTGATCCATCTTCATCTATGCATTNAATCACTTGAAATCAATCAATGACATCAATCAATCAAACCATTGGCATCAATGACAACATGATCCAACAATCTTCCCCTTTGGCATTGATGGAAATACCAACATTGATGTCAACACCAATTACCAATTATTGATGCCAACATGTAGATAAGACATGCTCTACATCAATAGTCAATGTGACTATCTCTCCCCATCAATAAACATCAATCACATTAATTTGAATATTATATTACATCAATCATCAATCAATCAATCCTTTGACATCAATCAATCACTTGACAACAATCAATGACATCAATCAATCAAACCATTGTCATCAATGAAAACATGATCCAACAACAACAACTATATGCCAAACCATCCAAATGTTTCTTTGGGGTGAAGGAGGTAGATTATTTGGGTCATATTGTATCTCATGAAGGTTCAAGGTAGACCCTAACCAGATTAAGGCCATGATGGACTTGTTGATTCCCAAAACATTGAAGAATCTTAGAGGATTTTTGGGTTTGATACATTACTACCGCAAGTTTGCTCATAACTATGGGAGAATAACAACAACTTTAATGGCATTAACTAAGAAGGATGCATTTTCATGGACTCCAGAGGCAACTAAATCTTTTGAACAACTTAAAGACACGATGTGTAAATCTCTTGTCTTTACCACACCAGACTTCACAAAAACCTTTATTGTGGAATGTGATGCCTTGGGAAATGGCATTGGCATTGTCCTAATGCAAGAAGGAAGGTCCCTGGCTTTTGAAAGTCGGCCACTCAAGGGAAAGGACTTACACTAACCCATTTATGAGAAGGAAATGATGGCAATACTACATAAATTGAAGAAATGGTGCCCTTACCTAATAGGTAGGCACTTCAAGGTCAAAATAGATCATGATAGTCTTAAATACTTCTTGGAACAAAAACTATCTTCAGAAGAAAAACAAAAATGGGTGACCAAGATATTTGGTTATGATTTTGAAATCATCTATAAAAAAGGGAAGCAAAATGTTGTGGCAGATGTAGTCTCANGAGGTAGAGTATTTGGGTCATATTGTATCTCATGAAGGTTCAAGGTAGACCCTAACCAGATTAAGGCCATGATGGACTTGTTGATTCCCAAAACATTGAAGAATCTTAGAGGATTTTTGGGTTTGATACATTACTACCGCAAGTTTGCTCATAACTATGGGAGAATAACAACAAATTTAATGGCACTAACTAAGAAGGATGCATTTTCATGGACTCCAGAGGCAACTAAATCTTTTGAACAACTTAAAGACGCGATGTGTAAATCTCATGTCTTTACCACACCAGACTTCACAAAAACCTTTATTGTGGAATGTGATGCCTTGGGAAATGGCATTGGCATTGTCCTAATGCAAGAAGGAAGGCCCCTGGCTTTTGAAAGTCGGCCACTCAAGGGAAATTACTTACACTAACCTATTTATGAGAAGGAAATGATGGCAATACTACATACATTGAAGAAATGGCGCCCTTACCTAATAGGTAGGCACTTCAAGGTCAAAACAGATCATGATAGTCTTAAATACTTCTTGGAACAAAAACTATCTTCAGAAGAAAAACAAAAATGGGTGACCAAGATATTTGGTTATGATTTTGAAATCATGTATAAAAAAGGGAAGCAAAATATTGTGGCAGATGTAGTCTCAAGAAAGGATGAAGATGTTGAGGCCTTTCTCTGTGCTATCTCGATTATCCAACCCGATTGGATAAAAGAAGTGAGGGATGAATGGAAGAATGGTGAAAATGTGTGGACTCTCATTCAAAGGTTGTAACAAGATTCCAGTGCATCAGATACATTTACATGGAAAAATGATTCACTATGGTACACAGATCGCTAATATTTATGTAAGAACTACCAACTCAAACAAAAGGTACTATTGGAATTGGACACCTCTCCGGTAGGGGGGCACTCCGGATTTTTGAAAACCTACCATAGGGTCAAGAAGGAATTTTTTTGGAATGGCCTTAAAACTGATGTTCAAAGGTTTATAGAAGAATTTTTGGTTTTCCAACAAAATAAGGTGGAAACAATTAAGACCCCATGTATTTTACAACCATTAGCCATCCCAAGTCAACGTTGGCAGGAGGCTTTCGTGGATTTCATCACGCGGTTACCGAAGTCTGAAGGAAAGAGTGTCATCATGGTGATTGTTGATAGACTGACCAAGTATGCACACTTTTGTGCACTCTCTCATCCCTTCAAATCTAGTACAGTTGCCACCGCATTCATAGAGACAGTTCAAAAACTACATGGAATCCCAAATATTATTGTAAGTGACAGAGATCCTATCTTCACTGGACATTTTTGGACATAATTATTTTCTTGTTTGGGTACTCAATTGGTTCATAGCTCATCCTATCATCCTCAATCTAATGGACAAACCAAGATAGTGAACGAATGTCTGGAAGGGTACCTTCGTTGCTTTGTCTCTGATAAACAAACACAATGGTTCAAATGGTTACCCTTGGCAGAATGGTGGTATAACACTTCCTTTCATACTGCAACAAAAATGACACCATTTATGGCACTCTATGGATACCACCCTTCTTCCATCACTTCTTCTCTAAAAGAAAAATCCAAGGATCAAGCAGTGGAAGATCACATTGAGCATCAACAACAAGTTCTCCAAATCTTAAAGGAAAACTTGACCATGGCACAAAATCGCATGAAACAACAAGAAGATCAACATCGTAGTGAAATAAGTTTTGAAGTAGGGGATTGGGTATTTTTAAGACTACAACCATACAAACAAATGTCCCTCAAGCAAGCCAAGAAGGATAATAAATTATCACCAAAGTACTATGGTCCTTATAAGGTGTTGAAAAAGATTGGTACTATGGCATACAAATTGGAGTTGTCTGCATCCTCATGAGTACACCCAGTTTTCCATGTTTCATGCTTAAATAAGGTTATAGGTGACAAGATCCCAGTTCAAACAATATTTCTAGAACTTGATGAGGAAGGAAAAATCATGTTGGAGCCTGAAGCCATCACTGACACAAGAATTCGCTAGTTGAGGAATAAATTCATTTCATAGTTTCTCATTAAGTGGAGAAAACTTCCTACTGAATATTCCACTTGGGAAGATTAGTCTTTTATACATAAGCATCCAAAATTACTCAAGCGTTGCAGACAACACTTTTCTGAAGGGGAGGGGCATGGTAAGACCTAAATAGTGGCACATTACCCCTTAATTGGGGAATATTATATTAGTAATGTTATTTTATTTATGTCGGCTTGGGTCCATTAGTTGTAATTGTACCTCCTAGTCTCCTATATATACCAAGCAGACATTTACATTTGGAGTCATCTTGTACTTGGACATTTATGTGGTGTATAAGGAGGTTGCCCCCTTGAAGAGGCTTATTATATGAAATTATCTATTTTTCAAGGCGTTGAGTACTTATTCTGAGGTTTTTCTATGCTATATTGATATTTGGTTCTTAACACCTGTGGTCCCCACCAAACTACCTTTGGATATACCAAAGTTCGAAGGAAAGAGTGGTGAATACCTGCAGGACCATGTAACAATGTTTCACTTATGGTGCTTGTCCAAATCTTTAAATGATGACTCAATCCAATTATGTTTATTATAACATACCTTTAATAGGGTCACCGCAAAATGGTATATAGAACTGGAGAGGTAAAAGTATGCGAAGTTTGGTGACCTTTCCATGGTTTTTCTCAACCACTTCCAACTCCCTATTCGGTATGATGTTGGTACAGAGTTTTTGGACAAATTTGAAAAAAAGAACTCTACCCACATTTCCAATCATATTCAGGAATGGAGGAGACGAAATAACTTGATTAAAGCCAAGGTTCCACTAGATTTTCTCTTAAAACAGTTCTTGAATTTGTTAATTCCTTACATTTCTAAGGATGTATCCACTTCAGGGGTCTTTTCAGAAGAGTAGGAAATATTTAAGGCACAATAGTTAGAATTGATTTACGTTCAATCTAGAATTATCTACATGATTATGCTTAATGCACCTCGATTAACCACCGACTTATCGAAACAAAAGTCAGGACCACATCTCGATGGCATTGTAGGTTTCTCTCAAAGAAAATCCGCAAATCTGGTCTCTAACTAGATACAACAATTTTCCATTCAACAAATTGTGGTCGGTCCATCCCCTGGCTCGACCACCCCTACCACCCAATCATGGGATGTACACACCGTGCAATCAAAGACTTCGAAGGGCCCTTAGCATCCCATGGAGAAAAATAAAGTCAAAGGAAAGAAGGGTAGTGGGGGAAATGATATGAAAGCTAATAAGAATTATTATTTGGCAAAGAGTGAAAAGAAAAAGGTGAAGTTCCCATGCAATATTTGTGGGGATGACCACCTCACTCATCAATTCCTGAAGATGGAATAGGTCCAATGTTTAATAAAGTAGGAACAAAAACAACAACCTGTTGTATTACAAAATCCATTCCCACAAGGGAAAAACATGCAGGATGGCTCTTCCACTTCTAATTCTCAAGGGGGCACTCCAAGTGCAACTTTTCCTGATGGATCGTTTAAGTTTGTTAATATGGTAAACCACATAAAATAAGAGCAGGTAGATTTTATGACTAGGTATTGCAATTATAGTAATCCAAAGTCATCAACGAAACATAAAGAGACTTATGATCCTCAAGGACCTATTTACATAGAGAAACCTGAGAAGGAAATGATGGTGCACATACTTAAAGGTGTGTACAAAAGAGAATCACACAACCCTAATGCCAAAGATGCACCCAACTACTCAATTGTTGAGGATTTAGCTCAAACGGCATGTGCGATGTTTTCTCTTGAGGTGCTTCAAAGTTTCCCTGTGTAGTGCACCACATTGTTATCCACGATCGAAGAAGAGGATTCTTTCATCCATCTCATGATGAAGTTTGACACTATTGATGTCAAGCCCTATCTTCCTTACCATGTAGCCTTCCAGATCAATGTGAGTTATGAGAAGCATGTGATCAGGAGGATTGTGGTTGATGAGGGAGCTTCGACCTGTGTCATGTATTTGACCTATTGGAAATCCATTGGCTCTCCAAAACTTGCGCCTTCTCCTACATTGTTAGCCATGTTTGGTGGATGTTCATTTAGACCACACTGTCTCATTTCCTCTTTTCTAGTTCCGTTAGGAGTAAAGATCATTTCCATAGAAGTAGAGGTAGTCGATGCACTGCTAGAATATAAATTGTTTTTGGGAAGGAGTTGGATTTACACAATGACGACCATCGTCTCATCAATATTTCAAGTTTTATGTTTTCCCCATGAGGGAAAGATCATAAATACCATTCAAATGGATTTTAACCATTATATATCTGTGGTTAACGAGGTATCCATGATCCCTTGTATCGAGAACTCTCAGTCAACAAATGAGAGCATTGATGTTGGAATGTATCCTTCACTTATGGGTACTTTCAACTTCCCATCACCGATGTATTTTATTTGTTCCAGCCCAGTTGGCTACCAAAATTCAAGTCCCCTGGCTCCTGTTACAAGAGTTGCTTCTTTTAAAGAATCATGTTTACGAGACCCATGGGTGTTACCCTCGCCATACGAATCGGTAGAAGGTCACACACATGCCAGGATGGCTATACCATTGTCTACAGTGGAAGTCACTTATCAAGATATACAACAAGCTTCTGCAGACTTGGATCAAACTCTTTCTTTGGCAGAGGAGGACGATCTTTTTCCAGAGCCTATTTGGGCTCTAAATTCTTCAAATTCCCAAGAATGTCTGGATATTGTCTTTCCTTCAGACGAGTCTATTATTGAGGAAATGACTAGAGATGAAATTCCATGGGAGGACATGCATCATAGATCATATTTCCTCCTCGAGATCAGTCGTGTGGAAAATGGAGAATTTAGGTCGTCTGTGAGTAGGAGTGTTGATAGAAAGGTAAACCCCTTAGCTAGGAGTGGTGTCTACGCCAAGGGGAATATGGAAACTATATCTGAAATCGTCCCCATTAACATTTCTAGAACCCTTGAGGTTGTCAAAAATGTCTTTATTGGGGCAGAGTGCTCTCAAGATGAAATTCGTGAATATACGACACTCTTTAAGGAATTATAAGATGTTTTCTCTTGGTCGTATGAGGAAATGCATGGCATAGATCCTCAAATTGTTCAACACGAGATTCAAACCTATGAGAATGCAAAACTTGTTCGAAAAAAGTTGCAACCAGTGAATCCAAGGAAAGCAGTGACAATTAAAGATGAGATGGAGAAGCTACTCAAAGTTGTATTCATTTAACCAGTACCTTTGATGGAATGGGTGTTCAACCCAGTTCTGGTAGATAAGAAACAAGACACAATTAATTTGTGTATGGATTTCCAATACTTTAATAAAAATCTTTCAAAATATAACTTACCTAAACCGTTCATCGATCAAATTCTCAATGAATGTGTAGGGAGCAAGATTTTTTATTTCATGGATGGTTTTTCGAGGTATAACTAGATAGAGATTCAACCAAAAAACCAACATAAGACAACTTTCATTTTTCCTTTGGGAACCTTCACATATAAGAAGATTCCCTTTAGCCTTAAAAACATTGGAGCTAATTTTCAGCGGACCATGATGTTTTCTTTCCATGACCTGAAGCATATAGTGGAGGCTTATTTGGATGATCTCACATCTCATTCTCACAAGAGAGCTCAACATATGGTACACCTTTGCCTAGTATTCGAGATATGTTGTTACTATTAGATCCATCTAAATACGCATAAATGTTCCCAAGTTCCTTCATCAAAGTCACTTAAAAAATAATTCTTTTACTTATATCCACAGCTCAGCTTGGTGAAACATGCGAATATCCATGCCTTGCTAGTGTGCAACCCATGGATGCCCTAAAAAATTATGAAAAATAAAATAATTCCACCTTTTCAGGTGAGAGTCATTTTCCAACCTCCCTGAGCCCGTACCAAATGGAATTTAACCTCATTAAACTCTTAAGGATGGTATAAAGGAACCTTTAGGTGCATGGATTAGGAGGAAAACCTAGGTGAAAGTTATGTTGAATAAATTGCAAGTCTCCCTATTCCCCTTCATTCTCTGAGTAGCATCCCCTTGACTTGGAACCCTTGTTGCATCAATGACAAAAGGGGAGATACTTAGAATTATTATCATTGATTTCAAAGTATTAATGTTGTGATTAATGTCATATTATGGCATTATAATACACACAACATGTCCAAGATTGATTTATATATATGTTCACAAGTATGTTTAAAAAAGGGTGCATGTGAAAAAGTAAAAATTGAAAAGGTGGTTTCAAACCCATGGGTTCGGGTATTTTTCCATGGTATTTGGAATAAAAAAAGGAGAATTAGTTATTTAATTAATGTACATTTCCTTTCATGAAGGATTATGAAAAAGTATGAAAACAGAAAGTATTGAGAGAAAGTGTGTGTGAGAAAAATGGATGAGCAACGATTGAATATCACTCCAAAAGGGAAGAGTTGCAAAATCAATTTTAGGTCATCTTGGGATTCTCACTATAAGTTATGTTCTGAGACGTTTCGAGACTTGAAATTTTGAAGAGACAGTGGAGAGGTTTATGGGTACATGTGGTAAAAATTTCAAATGTTTATTTGCTAAATTGTTGGAGATATTCCATGTGGAAGTTAGGGTTTCTGAATTCTCCTTAAATCAATTTCAAATAGGCCAGCTTGGCACTTTAGCTATAACCTATTTTCTAAGATGTTTTAGTCCTTGAAATTTTACAGAGAGGAGGATATACTTCTGTGTACACATTGCCAAAATTTTAGATGTTTTTTTTTTCTATACTTTCATAGATATGCCTTGTGGAAGTTAGAGTTCCTGAATTCTCCTGAAATCAATTTCAAACAGATCAACTTGACACTTTCTCTATAACTTATTTTCTGGGATGTTTCAGACCTTTAAATTTTGTAGAGATGGATAAGAGATCTATGGGTGCATGTGGTAGAAAATTTGGATGTTTTTCCGCTATACTTTCAGAGATATGCCTTGTGGAATTTAGGGTTATTGAATTCTTCTGAAATCAGTTTCAAATAGCTCAGTTTGGAATTTTCGCTATAACTTTTTTTTTGGGACTCTTTCGACTATGAAAATTTCAGATAACAGAAAACTTACAAAAGTACCTCAGGTAAACATTTCATATTTTGGTTCACCTTACTTTATGAGATATGCACTTTGGAATTTAGGGTTCTTGAATGCTCCTGAAATGAGTTTCAAACAGGCCACTTTGGAATTTTCACTATAAATTATTTTTTGGGTCTCTTCAAACTGTGAAAATTTCAAAGAACAGATGAGACATACATAAGTTCCTCAGGTAAAAATTACATAATCATATTTGATAAATTTGATATGTGGCATGTTGTTTGAGTTCATTCTTGGGAAGAATCCAAAAACAACAAGATTTGGGAAAGTTACCATTTGGAAATTCAAATTTTGGTTAGACCTCGTAAAGGCAGAAGTAGTGAGAATACCTGGTGAAGGAAGAAGTAGTGAGTAGACCAGGTGAAGGAATAAGTAGCAATAAGACTTGGTGAAGGTTGGTGTAACTCACACAAAGATATTGTTGTCTCTTGCTAAGTTGGTGCTTAGAAGTGGGGATTGATGTCCCCAATAGATTATATCTACAAGAGTAGGTTGGTGTCGCTCAAACAAAGAGATTTGTATCTCTTGTGTTAGTGCTTAGTAGTGGGGATTGGTGTCTCTCGTAGATTGGTGTCTACAAAATTCTAAGAGAGAGTTGGTTCTTACCAGGATTTCTACCAGTGGGGATTGGTATTTCTAGTAGGTTGGTTCTTACAAATATTTTTAATAGTAGGTTGGTTCCTATAAATAATTATAAAGAGAATTTTTGTGGTTTTCTCCCAAAAGGGTTTCCATGCAAATATTGTGTTCCATGTTCTTCAGTTAATATATCTCATATGTGATTGTTTTCTTATGGTTGATGAATGTTTGAAAAAGGTAAAATAATTTATTATATTGATTCAACCTTCCCCCCTCTCAAGATAATTATGTGCTAAATGCCCACAACCCCCCCTAGAATTCATTAATGTCAAAGTAGTTGACAATGATACCTAAAACAAATTCAACCTGAAATTTTTAGAAAAAATACATAGGCACCTCCCTACTATTGTAAAGAAGTTTTCAATTTAAACCATAAACTGCATGTCTATCCAATTGTCTATAAATGGTTGGTATGTGTACCGATTCATGCAAATATGTTTCTTTATCACATGAAGGTTTTGGCTAGTTCTATGGTCAATAAACAAGGTCATGAGATCTTCTTTCAAAATTTGTAAATCTCTCGCCTCTT
>JASDQU010947535.1:26265-40984 GCA_032191745.1 Picea mariana
GTCCTTATAAGGTGTTGCAAAAGATTGGTACTATGGCATACAAATTGGAGTTGTCTGCATCCTCACAAGTACACCCAGTTTTCCATGTTTCATGCTTAAATAAGGTTATAGGTGACAAGATCCCAATTCAAACAATATTTCTAGAACTTGATGAGGAAGGAAAAATCATGTTGGAGCCTGAAGCCATCACTGACACAAGAATTCGCTAGTTGAGGAATAGATCCATTTCATAGTTTCTCATTAAGTGGAGAAAACTTCCTACTAAATATTCCACTTGGGAAGATTAGTCTTTTATACATAAGCATCCAAAATTACTCAAGCGTTGTAGACAACACTTTTCTGAAGGGGAGGGGCATGGTAAGACCTAAATAGTGGCACATTACCCCTTAATTGGGGAATATTATATTAGTAATGTTATTTTATTTATGTCAGCTTGGGTCCATTAGTTGTAATTGTACCTCCTAGTCTCCTATATATACCAAGCAGACATTTACATTTGGAGTCATCTTGTACTTGGACATTTATGTGGTGTATAAGGAGGTTGCCCCCTTGAAGAGGCTTATTATATGAAATTATCTATTTTTCAAGGTGTTGAGTACTTATTCTGAGGTTTTTCTATGCTATATTGATATTTGGTTCTTAACACCTGTGGTCCCCACCAAACTACCTTTGGATATACCAAAGTTCGAAGGAAAGAGTGGTGAATACCTGCAGGACCACATAACAATGTTTCACTTATGGTGCTTGTCCAAATCTTTAAATGATGACTCAATCTAATTATGTTTATTGTAACATACCTTTAATAGGGTCACTGCAAAATGGTATATAGAACTGGAGAGGTAAAAGTATGTGAAGTTTGGCGACCTTTCCATGGTTTTTCTCAACCACTTCCAACTCCCTATTCGGTATGATGTTGGTACAGAGCTTTTGGACAAATTTGAAAAAAAGAACTCTACCCACATTTCCAATCATATTCAGGAATGGAGGAGACGAAATAACTTGATTAAAGCCAAGGTTCCACTAGATTTTCTCTTAAAACAATTCTTGAATTTTTTAATTCCTTACATTTCTAAAGATGTATCCACTTTAGGGGTCTTTTCAGAAGAGTAGGAAATATTTAAGGCAAATAGTTAGAATTGATTTACGTTCAATCCAGAATTCTCTACATGATTATGCTTAATGCACCTCGGTTAACCACCAAATTATCGAAACCAAAGTCAGGACCACATCTCGATGGCATTGTAGGTTCCTCTCAAAGAAAATCCACAAATATGGTCTCTAACTAGATACAACAGTTTTCCATTCAAAAAATTGTGGTCGGTCCATCCCATGGCTCGACCACCCCTACCACCCAATCATCGGATGTACACACCGTGCAATCAAAGACTTCGAAGGGCCCTTAGCATCCCACAAAGAAAAATAAAGTCAAAGGAAAGAAGGGTAGTGGGGGAAATGATATGAAAGCTAATAAGAATTATTATGGGGCAAAGAGTGAAAAGAAAAAGGTGAAGTTCCCATGCAATATTTGTGGGGATGACCACCTCACTCATCAATTCCTGAAGATGGAATAGGCCCAATGTTTAATAAAGTAGGAACAAAAACAACAACCTGTTGTATTACAAAATCCATTCCCACAAGGGAAAAACATGCAGGATGGCTCTTCCACTTCTAATTCTCAAGGGGGCACTCCAAGTGCAACTTTTCCTGATGGATCGTTTAAGTTTGTTAATATGGTAAACCACATAAAATAAGAGGAGGTAGATTTGATGACTAGGTATTGCAATTATAGTAATCCAAAGTCATCAATGAAACATAAAGAGACTTATGATCCTCAAGGACCTATTTACATAGAGAAACCTGAGAAGGAAATGATGGCACACATACTTAAAGGTGTGTACAAAAGAGAATCACACAACCCTAATGCCAAAGATGCACCCAACTACTCAATTGTTGAGGATTTAGCTCAAACGGCATGTGCGATGTTTGCTCTTGAGGTGCTTCAAAGTTTCCCTGTGTAGTGCACCTCATTGTTATCCGCGATCGAAGAAGAGGATTCTTTCATCCATCTCATGATGAAGTTTGACGCTATTGATGTCAAGCCCTATCTTCCTTACCATGTAGCCTTCCAGATCAAGGTGAGTTATGAGAAGCATGTGATCAGGAGGATTGTGGTTGATGAGGGAGCTTCGACCTGTGTCATGTCTTTGACCTATTGGAAATCCATTGGCTCTCCAAAACTTGCGCCTTCTCCTACATTGTTAGCCATGTTTGGTGGATGTTCATTTAGAACACACTGTCTCATTTCCTCTTTTCTAGTTCAGTTAGGAGTAAAGATCATTTCCATAGAAGTAGAGGTAGTCGATGCACCACTAGAATATAAATTGTTTTTGGGAAGGAGTTGGATTTACACAATGACGACCATCGTCTCATCAATATTTCAAGTTTTATGTTTTCCCCATGAGGGAAAGATCATAAATAACATTCAAATGGATTTTAACCATTATATATTTGCGGTTAACGAGGTATCCACGATCCCTTGTATCGAGAACTCTTAGTCAACAAATGAGAGCATCGATGTTGGAATGTATCCTTCACTTATGGGTACTTTCAACTTCCCATCACCGATGTATTTTATTTGTTCCAGCCCAGTTGGCTACCAAAATTCAAGTCCCTTGGCTCCTGTTACAAGAGTTGCTTCTTTTAAAGAATCATGTTTACGAGACCCATGGGTGTTACCCTCGCCATACGAATCGGTAGAAGGTCGCACACATGCCAGGATGGCTATACCATTGTCTACAGTGGAAGTCACTTATCAAGATATACAACAAGCTTCTGCAGACTTAGATCAAACTCTTTCTTTGGCAGAGGAGGACGATCTTTTTCCAGAGCCTATTTGGGCTCAAAATTCTTCAAATTCCCAAGAATGTCTAGATATTGTCTTTCCTTCAGACGAGGCTATTATTGAGGAAATGACTAGAGATGAAATTCCATGGGAGGACATGCATCATAGATCATATTTCCTCCTCGAGATCAGTTGTGTGAAAAATGGAGAATTTAGGTCGTCCGTGAGTAGGAGTGTTGATAGGAAGGTAAACCCCTTAGCTAGGAGTGGTGTCTACGCCAAGGGGAATATGGAAACTATATCTGAAATCGTCCCCATTAACATTTCTAGAACCCTTGAGGTTGTCAAAAATGTCTTTATTGGGGCAGAGTGCTCTCAAGATGAAATTCGTGAATATACGACACTCTTTAAGGAATTATGAGATGTTTTCTCTTGGTCGTATGAGGAAATGCATGGCATAGATCCTCAAATTGTTCAACACGAGATTCAAACCTATGAGAATGCAAAACTCGTTCGAAAAAAGTTGCAACCAGTGAATCCAAGGAAAGCAGTGACAATTAAAGATGAGACCCAGTATTTTATGAAACATCCCAGAAAATAAGTTAGAGAAAGTGTCAAGCTGACCTGTTTGAAATTGATTTCATCTTTGGGTCTCTTCAAACTATGAAAATTTCAAGGAACAAATGAGACATACAAAAGTTCCTCAGGTGAAAATTACATAATCATATTTGATAAATTCGATATGTGGCATGTTGTTTGAGTTCATTCTTGGGAAGAATCCAAAAACAACAAGATTTGGGAAAGTTACCATTTGGAAATTCAAATTTTGGTTAGACCTCGTAAAGGCAGAAGTAGTGAGAATACCTGGTGAAGGAAGAAGTAGTGAGTAGACCAGGTGAAGGAATAAGTAGCAAKAAGACTTGGTGAAGGTTGGTGTAACTCACACAAAGATATTGTTKTCTCTTGCTAAGTTGGTGCTTAGAAGTGGGGATTGATGTCYCCAATAGATTATATMTACAAGAGTAGGTTGGTGTCGCTCAAACAAAGAGATTTGTATMTCTTGTGTTAGTGCTTAGYAGTGGGGATTGGTGTCTCTCGTAGATTGGTGTCTACAAAATTCTAAGAGAGAGTTGGTTCTTACCAGGATTTCTACCAGTGGRGATTGGTATTTCTAGTASGTTGGTTCTTACAAATATTTTTAATAGTAGGTTGGTTCCTATAAATAATTATAAAGAGAATTTTTGTGGTTTTCTCCCAAAAGGGTTTCCATGYAAATATTGTGTTCCATGTTCTTCAGTTAATAKATCTCATATGTGATTGTTTTCTTATGGTTGATGAATGTTTGAAAAAGGTAAAATAATTTATTATATTGATTCAACCTTCCCCCCTCTCAAGATAAKTATGTGCTAAATGCCCACAACCCCCCCTAGAATTCATTAATGTCAAAGTAGTTGACAATGATACCTAAAACAAATTCAACYTGAAATTTTTAGAAAAAATACATAGGCACCTCCCTACTATTGYAAAKAAGTTTTCAATTTAAACCATAAACTGCATGTCTATCCAATTGTCTATAAATGGTTGGTATGTGTACCGATTCATGCAAATATGTTTCTTTATCACATGAAGGTTTTGGCTAGTTCTATGGTCAATAAACAAGGTCATGAGATCTTCTTTCAAAATTTGTAAATCTCTCGCCTCTTTCTAATCTAACCTTTCCCTATAGTACTCATACGTCCTCTCCCTATATTTAGAAATATTAGATAATTCCTCTCAGTCATGGGCAATGGAAGCTACAATGGTCATAAGGGATCTAGTGATGGAAAGACATATTGTCTCTTTGGTGCTTTTAAAAGAGACAATTAGGTTCCTAAGTGTTTTGATGTCATTGTCAAAGTTAGTGTTTGCATATCCACCTAATGATTGGTGGTTGGGGTTGGGAATTTCTTCAACTAGTGATGGTGTGTTCAGGTTTTGTTTACGTGTAGGCTCCATGAAAGTATAATCTATAAACTACAATTGAATAATAATAAAACATTTTATTTCATTTATTAACTTGTACAATTTAAGAAGTGTAAACATAGTAGTTGGAAAMATATTTAGTACCTATCTTAAATTCGAAGGAATGATAGAGAAAATATCTCTACCACTATMRAAAAAAATGAATGGTGGTGATGGAAATATCCATTGTCCTTTCCATGAATATATCTGTCGATWTACTGCTCTAGAACATGCCTTCTTCTCCTCAAGAATGTGCCTTGTTTCTTTGAAACATTAAAGAACTAGTAGCTCTTTTTTATATTCATAGATAGAGAAATGTGCACATATTATTAACACACACACACACACACACATTCCTTTAAATTTGACTTGGAAGACTACTTGGTAGCTCTACATGGAAATTTRGAATGACACATGGATAATTTAAAGGAACACATGAATGTTCCTATGTGCACACATTCTTGGGATGCCCATTGCCACTTTTTCTCCCATCAACTTTGTGTGAGGGGCCCTTTGTAGGATGTCTAAAGGAACTATATGTTGAGTCCATAAAAGAATCTGTAAAAGTGGAGAAAACAAAGAACCTAAACTCTACCTAGAGGCTCAAACTCAAGGGATATATAAAAATCAAATAAACTTATGTCAAGTTTGAGGTGTGAGTGGATAGTGAGATATTTTTTTATAAAATGAATTATCCATGTGACACTTTCTAACCTAGCCACCTAGCACTCCCTAAGCTCCCCACATGGTGGTGTTTGAACTTCTCGAGGTTCAATGTTAGTGTCTTTGTTACATTTGCAATGTAAACCTTTGTCTTTCTCCATATGCATGAAAGGGTCTTAAACTTGTTTTGATTTGAAGGTCAGGTGTGTGGGAGAGTCTTCATATTTCTTAATGCATAAGGAGTCTAATTCATTTGAAGTTGTCATCCATGTTAACTTTAATTTAAGTATTTAAAATCCTTGTAAAGGAATGCATCAAGTTCAAGTGAAAGCATATGCGAGTCAACTAGAAACATAAGGTGCAAAATCTTAGTTGGATCTATGAATGTAATCACGTAGGACAAAGAACATGGAGTTCAGAATCTGTTGGTGCTCATGGACTCAGAGGCTTTATAAAATCCACTTTAATAATATTTCAACTTTAGCCTTGATACTTAGACAAATATTGAAAGGGAAACGTTCATGAACCTAGCATGTGAGTGCCATGTGGCATTAAGAGAGTCCTCCATATGTCTTGATGACTCAAACTTTGTCGATTTCATGATGCATATATGGAAATACATGATCATGATCGAGTAATGCCCCTCCTTGCTTTCATAGATGACATCATAATAGATGATGTGGTGCATCCATAAATCACTATGTGGCAAGATCTTGTGTGTTTGGGTAGAGTTTAAGATTGTGTGTACTTTATGTCCACCTTTTCAAATCTCCTTGCAACACTAGGTAATATAGATTATAGAATGTGATTGAGTCCATTGTCAGGTTTGAGAAACAAGTTTTGTAAGCTATGAAGAATGAAGTGCCCACTCTAGTCAAATAATGTGTTGGTATTGAAATGAAATGAGGATTGTGCCAATAAGAATCAATAAAGATTGGACTATGTGCATATCAATGGACTCAAAAGAATTTACCAAATTTAGTTTGAATGATGCATTGGGTTCATGGAGGAAGTTGTGCTAGTTAGAACACATAGAACCTAAAATCCATTAACTGAACTAGTGCATTGCCGCCATGTGATAGAGGACACACCATATAAACTAGTGAAAAAATCCCCAATTTATTTTTATAGATGAAACACCCACTATTTTTTGGGTGGAGTTGGCCACTTATTTTCTCTCAATCTATAACTAGAATCTACTAGTATCCACTAGAATTGAGTGAGAGTTGACACCCATATCACTTTGAGGATTCCCATGTATTATAAATCAAACCTCCATTAATGTAAACAAATTTTCTCACTTATTTATCTTTGACCACACTTCAACGAACAAAAAAAACTTCAATTTTAAACATCATTTTAATTAAAGTAAAATCTAAAAATTATTAAATGGATGAGTTAAATAATCGACCCATTATTTTCAAAAACTCGACTCTTAATCTTGCTCTTTGTGCTTTTTCCTTGTACACATAGCAAGCTTAAGAGAAACAGCCATGTATGTAGTTAAAAAACTGTCTTAACATATTTTTTCATATTTTCATGACAAGCTTAAAACTTCCCAAATTTTTTCTTTTTCTTATAACTTATATAAAGTATAATTTATTTTAATGACACGGATTAAATACACCACAACAAATTTATAAATACCACACTAAATTCTTAAATAAGTGTTGTTTAGTTGTTCTACTAAATGGTTTTTTTCACTTGAGTTTTTTTTGCGTTGTGATATAAATTTACAGGAATCACTATTTTTTGTTGTTCAGAATCCATTTAAATAGGTGTTGTTTAGTTGTTCTACTAAATAGTTTTTTTCACTTGTGTTGCATTTCTTTGTAATATAAATTTACAGGAATCACTATCTTTTGTTATTCAAAATCCATTTCTGATTGCAAAAATAGATTCAACATGCTGAAAAACTTCTAAAACACTCAAAATATACAGATATAATCACTTAAATAAACAAATCTAATAATTTCTAACCAAAATTTAAACAAATATCCCTAGAAAAAAAAAATAATCATTTTATAAAATGTTTAACCTACTACCTTAAATATCATGGAATTTGAGAGCATTTCAAACCCAAGAAACCATATACAGTGCAGCAACATTCAAGATTCAACAGCGAAATGCTTGGAGCTAGACTAGCTGGATTGGAAAGTCCACTAATGAAAATTAGGTTTCAATGCATACGTGTCACATTGACATTGGCATATCCTTTGTTGAGCATGTGATCCATGCCTTTTACTTCATGTGATCAGAGGACTTTACTATCTACCAACAATTTTTCACCCAAAACCCGTGTGATCGATGACTTTGGTAGAAACCTAGCGGCTATTCAAAACACGTAAAGACATTGACCTCCATTTATATGTTGCGTGTCGCACTCACGCGTTGAATGTCTCAAACAAATTATCACGATCATCAACCTTAAAAAACGCGCTGCTCATTTACGCCATGACCGCCCCTCTGCTTTGGCGACCCCTATAAAGCGTTTCCTGGCTTGTCCGACTCCATATACATTCGAAAATCTGCAATCCTCGTTCCTCTGGTATAAGTTATAAAATTATCTGAATTGCAAAGATGGGGATTTGCGTTTCTTCAACTGCCATTTCTTCTGTGCCAGCAGCTACTGCAAAGCTCATATTAATGGACGGGAGCATCCAGGAATTCTTTGAAGGGATTAGAAGCCGGGAGATTCTGCAAGAATATCCGAGCCACTTTATCTGTAATTCGGACGGTCTTTATGTCGGTCGAAACATCTCACAGGTTCTACGTGATGATGATCAGTTGCAGATTGGACAGCTCTACTTTCTTCTTCCTCAGCGGAAATTACAGTTTGTGTTAACGGACTCAGACATGGCTTCTTTTCTTTACAGGATTAACAGTGCCTGGGTATCATCACAGAAGAAGAAGAGGCAGAGCAGAAGATTATCATGTGGGTTTGGTAAAACGCGAACGCAAGTGCAGCCCTTGTTCGATATTCGTCACCAGCATGATGAATATGCAGAGGAATGTTCTTCGTCATCCGCGAGGCGCCCTAGCATTCAAATTTCAAATCCAAGAGGCAGAGGTCGAATCCAATGGCAATCAAAGTTGGAGACTATCGCGGAGACTGTGTGATCGATGGTATTTGCGATTTTGAATAGCACAAACTTGTACGAATCTGGAAAATAACTTGATTGCGTAGAAGAATGAATAACTTGAAAGTCTGGAGGCCAGTCAAATGCTATTGCAGTCCAAGGTAACTCCATTTTGCGGCGTCCACGCATTCCTACCCCTCAAGTTTTTAAAACTGGATATTTTGTATTTATTTATACAATATACAGTTTGAGTGGGTCTAATGGTTAAGAACATGTGTTTCTTCTTAAGAGGTTACAAGTTTAAATCCAGAGGGGTTAGGGTAAGGTAGGGTATGTATACCTTCGTAGACTTTATCAGTCAAATCGCTGGGTGGAGGGGGTCCCTTGTCCCACAAACAAAGGGGTCTCATACACCAATTTGATGTGCTGGCTTGGCCGTGACCTTAAAAATAGATTATTATTATTATTAAATATTTTGTATTATAAATGTTCTTGTTAAGTTTTTTGATAAATACCAAAAAAACTTTATTGTAAACATAAAATTAATCTTTGATTTCCAAAACTTAAAATTAATTTATATTAATTAATTGAAAAGATTATAGAAATGTATGAAAACTTATTCAATTTCTCAAAAACACAAAGATGATTGCATTCATTGAACATGTATTCAAACCCTAAACGTTTCAAGCATAAAATTCGTCTTTGATTTCCTGAACTTAAAATTCATTTATATCAATTAATTTTGCATTCATTGAACACGTAAGTTTCAAGCATAAAATTCGTCTTTAATTTCCTGAACTTAAAATTCATTTATATCATTTAATTAAAATCAATCAACTAAAAGGATTCTCAAAGTATATGAAAACTTATTCAATTTTTCAAAAACATAAAAATGATTACATGTATTCAAACCCTAAACATTTTTGTAAATTCAACCAAATAAAGTAATTAATAAATATCACCAAAAACAAATATAATGTTTTTTTTTTATCTTAAATGTTCTTCAAAGATTTATACTACAAAAGCATTAGCCCCATCACTTATACACACAAAGAGGAAAAATAAGATATGATAAAATATAAGTTGCAATTCTCATCACCTTGGCAAACATACGATGTGATAATATGAATCACACAGTTTCTTATTTTGTAATTGAAAAATACATTACATTTCATGAATATAAAAATTAGTAATTATACATATTTTAATATTAAAAATATTATATATATATTTATTTATTTATATATGTATGTATGGTACATCCATTAACTTTTCCAAATAATTAAGTTATGAATACAATTTATTATAAGTTTTGTATTTTGTTTTATGAGAGAATTCTTTCGTTCCAGCTTGACCATAAAGTTCACTTACACCAAGTAAAACCGTAAACCTATAAACATACATATTCAATTGCATTCATTCCTAGTGCCAAACTAGTGAGTGATTTGGTGCAATTAGGTACATTCACTTCTTATGTAATTTCAGAGCTTTTGCAAGTCATGTAGAACTATTCTCAGAAAGTTTTCAAGTAGTTTGGGTTTTTCAAATAGCTTGCTTTAATCTATTAGATGTAATGTATTTTTGAAGAAAAATAATTGGTTTCAACTTTCAATCAATTTGATGAGTTGGATTGAAGAAGGAATTGAAGTAGATTGGGTTTTTCAAATAGCTTGTTTTAATTCATTAAAGTTGATTGATGAATTGGATTGAAGAAGGAATTGAAGTAGATTAGGTTTTTCAAATAGCTTGTTTTAATCCACTAAATGTAATATATTTTGAAGAGAAATAATTGATCTCAACTTTCAACCAACCTAATGAGTTGGATTGAAAGAGGAATTGAAAGAGGAACCTTATAAATATTAAAACAAGTTTAAAACTACTTTGTAATGGGAATTTGGGAAGACTCTAACATTTGAAGCAATAAGAATATACATGGTATTCATTTTGAAGAAATTAATGATGGTTGGACAAGTAACCTAGTTTCATTCAAATTTAAGTATAAATATATGGAACACATCAAAGCTCTCCTAATTAGGCATTTGAGATTTCCATATTTGAAACAAATTGGTCGACTCATTTTATAAAAACTAGGATTTATTACCAACATACAAACTCTAAGAAATTAATAGAATTGACACACAATATTATAGGTATATATAGTTGGGATAAGATCCAACTATCTCCAAACATAGAGATAGTTCTTGAGAGAATATCTGAACAACCTCCAATGGATTCAAACCAAATCCAAACCAATTCTATTGTAAGCATTATTCCAACACCCTCCCATAATGCTTACATTACGAATGTTATATCATAATTACAATACTCAAATTTCAACATAGTAATTTGTCTTGATATGGTCTTCATCAACACTCATATCCACTCTGAAATCTTTCAGTATACACTCTTTTTTCTCCACAACTTCGAGCTTTCAACACTTCTAATTACTGGATATTTTCAACAGTCAATCATACAACTGACCTTCTTTAAACACATCTACAATAATATACACAAGAATAACCTGTAACAGATGCTCTTGAAGCATCAGAGGATAAAAAGAACCTCTAGTTCTTACAAACTTGTAAACATATTAAAACCAGTGAACATGTTCTTACATGGCACCGAAATATGTCAAGAACTACTAGCTTAAGATATGTTAAGTTGTTCTTTGAGCAGTTTTCCATCAAATAATTTTACAAAAAATATAATACAAACTTAAAAACAATTTGCATACATACAAACAAACATCCACCCATCTCATATATTTTCTTCTCGTGTCTTAAAAAATTCCAATGTAAGACACTGGGAAAAAGGTTGACCATTTGAATATGATGCATCTTCCTAATCTGCATTCATTGCTTGGCGAACATGTGCGTAAATGAGATGGCTGAAATATATGAGCATATCCATTGTTGAAGCAAAGATCCCTTTGAAAATGTTGGTCTGTATCTGGTACACCCTCCATAAAAATATGACATAGAGAATTCAACATCATCCTATACATGCTCCAAGAAGAGATTTAGTGTGATCCTCAAGTAGTCGTCAATGGCATCTCTCTTGGGCATAGTATAGATCCACATGCAGGTGACTACAAGGCATTGAACAACTTTGTAAGTTGTTGTTGCCTCTAGACATTGGTGGTGGCCTCCTCCTTAGCAACAATTGAGGTTGCAATTCTCCACACTAGTCTTGGGAAGAAATTTATGCTTTAGTGTACAATATTACCAATAGCGGATCATAATTGGCTATACATCATTGCAACTTTTGATAGAACAATTCTTAGCCTGATGCTACAGGTTCTTTCTGAGTTCTTTCATCCCATTCAAGGCACGAATTCTAGAGAAATAGACAGTAGAAAGTGAATTGATTTCCTCTTGCAACAATCCTCACACATAAGAAACAATACTCTCACACCAAAAATAAAACACTCCACTCGCAAACATATTTGCATAGAATCAACAACACAACGCTCACATCTTCGTGGGCACTCCCGTGAGGGATTAAGCCCAGCGAGGCTCTTACACCATAATATAATTGGGGAGAGAAGTCATACTACAAGATTGCACACACAAATAATTTCTATTACAAATATTACACACAATATTACACTTATATATAGTTGGAATGATCCAACTATCTCCAAACATAGAGATATTTGTTGAGAGAATCTCTCAACAACCTCTGACAAATATCCAACCCATTCAAACCAAATCCAAACCAATTCTATAGTAAGCATTATTCCAACAGAAATTACATAAAAACTTTCAAAATCAAACAAAAAACCACCATTTCATCATAAAAAAAAAAGAAAAAGAAAAAAAAAAGCACTTCTAGAACTTTCGTTCTCATTACTATGTCCCAATAAGTTTATATTTTATATAAAATATAGATGGTAGACTTGTGGATCTCAACCTTTAGGTTTCAGGGTTTAGTGTTCAGACTTTAAACTTCAACGTGCATAGTGAAGGATTACATGATATGAGCTGGAGGGAGATGGGATTTTTCTAATACCCCTAAAAACATTCATCTCTGAGCTTCAACACTATGGGTGTAGTTATTAAAATGGGAGAGTAAAGTATTACTCACAAATAATGGTGTCAATCACTATCTTGAATTAATGTAACAAATACATATAAATACAATTAGAGTGTCTCAAGATAGACAAACTACCTTGATCATACAATCAATCAATATCTCAACCACACACCAAAATAAAAGCAATGTGATTTAAAATTACTTATATATGATATATATATGAAAATTTTTCACTAACCCATTAAATTAACAGTTTTAAACATTAACTAAATATCATCACTCAAATGTAGATTTTGAAATTGTGAATATATAACCGTTAAATAAAGAAAATAGAAACAAATACCTATATTATTTAACGTAACTACGTTAAATAAAGAGAGTAGGAACAAATACCTATAGAATTTAACTACTAGCCGCATCTGCCACGAACAACAGCCCCTCAAAAATTGTAGAGAACATCATGCGAGAATGTAAAGCGTGGAAGGGTTGTTGTGTTACAAAGAAGGGGTATAAGAAGATGTGATGTGTTAGCAATTTGTTTAAAATTTGATTTATCATTATTATTATTTTATAAAAATGTTAACCTATACAAATAGGTAAATCGAGATTTATTTTATTTGAATGGACGTTTTTGTAATGGTTGAAAATCTACTTTTATAGTTTTCACTAATAAATAAAATTTTAAATTGAAACCTTGTTTTATAAAGTTTTATTTGAATGGAGAGCTATGTAGGATCAAAATCCATTCATTATCCTTTTTAATATTAAATAAATTTTATATTTGTATTTTACAATTATCACATTATATAAAGGTTTGAAAATCCATTTATTATGATTTTTAATATTAAATAAATTTTTAATATTAAATAAATGTGACACTTGTATTTTACAATTATCACATTATATAACAGCAGGTTTGGTTGAAAATCTACTCATTATTGTTTTTAATATTAAATAAATTCTGGATTTGAAACCTGTTTTTATTTCAAGTTGAAAATCCACTCATTACTGTTTTTAATATTAAATAAATTTGACATTTATTTTTCCCCATCGCACATTATATAAATATAATAACAATGGCCATTGTTTTCTTTCTTTCTTCTATTCTATTTCTGCAGTGTGATACAAATGCATGTGCTTCATATTCTTGCACTATGCTGGCAATGCTGCATACATTTTGATGACTTACTCTAAATTATTCATACTGTAAAGTTTTATTTTATTTAAAGCCAGCCAACACATTTCAACAGACGATAGGTTTAAAGATTTATTTCAATATGAAGCTCGCAGACCCATTTCAATTCTCCGTCTTGATCTTTATCAACATTCTATGTATTTATTGTGTGTAGTTCATTTCAATTCTCCGTCTTGATCTTTATCAACATTTTATGTATTTATTGTGTGTAGTTTGATGGAGTGGCGTGGAACTTCAACAATTGACGCTGGAAAAACAAATATGAAAGAAAGGAAAGAATTAAGGATTATCCTTTGATGTCCAAAGTTGAATCCCTTGAGTCACAAGTTGTTAGGATTCAAGTTTTAGGCTCAAATGATCTCTCTCATTCGAAAATAAGAAAGACTAAGACAAAGTAGTCAATAAAGGAAAACATATGTAGGCTAAGAAGGCCCAACTCCTTATGATAAGCCTTGTGTCGTCTCCAAAAAGACATGATCCCTCAATCATGGACAAGGATCTTGTTGGTCCTCCCAACCCACTTCCTTGGGGTGGTTATGCGGGAGTTGGAGCCATAGGATCTAAACTACTAGCTAGTTATAAAGGCTTCAGATTCTAAAAATAATCCATATAACAAAATTCTAAATGCTTAGTTTATGTCTAAGATGGAGTTTGTGATTTCTTCCATCTGGTTAGAGGAACTTCAAGAGGAGACAATAGATTTTCACATTATTCACATTGAAGGTTCCTAATGAATTTTGTATCATGGAATATAAGGGACTTAACTCACCTTCACCATAAATCCATGGTCTAGAGAGGTAATGAAATAGCTTCAAATTTTGACATTTTGTATTTACAAAAATTAAAAGTTGTTGGGTTGATGTTCACAAGAGCACTTCATGTAATTTTCTTAAATGATATTAT
>JASDQU010947536.1:9347-19984 GCA_032191745.1 Picea mariana
TTCAAAGATTTCCCTCTCAATGTTGTGAGCAAGGATGAAAACCATAAAGAAAGAAAATCAAAATACAACTTCACACAATTTACTGGCCAACAACGTCAATTGTCCAAAACAACAGTAGCACCTGTAACTAAGGAACCATCCTCCAACAATTCTTTTGATTCCCTTCAACAAATTTCATATTACATGGATGAACTGTAGATTACCCCTCAAGAAGATGCAACTCAACACAATCCAAAAGGAAAATCAGTGCAAACCCCTGTATTGGAGCAGAGCCCTCCTATTTTCTCTTCCCACACCAAGGATAGTGAAGCATCCGACCTCGAGGAAGGAGATGTGAAAATGGACTTAGACAAACATGACCTGGCAGGACTGGACCGGGTACATATTGAACACGATTATCTTAAACAGGAACTTTATACCATCCCTCAAGATCAACTACATAAGATTCATAATATATTCATCAAATCATTAGTGGGCTCCTCAGCCAGGTCTAGTTTTGGGTTGGTCATCCATTGTAACCAACAGAAAGATCAGCACAAACTTCAAAAGGATGAAAAGAAAAGAGGTATAAAATCCACCCAGCATATCATAAATGAAATTGGTCATTTCATGGTGAATTCAGGTCAGATTCAACTGATCTCTAACAAATTTACCCCTCTCCCTCCCCATCATCATCATGAAGCTGATATAATGGAATATTTTGGGACTCAATGGTCATAGAAAGAAAAGTATTCTACGAGATTGCATCATATTAGAAAAACCTGGCATTCTGTTTCTACAAGAAACAAAATCTGCAGGCGAAGAGATGGAACAAATCTTTTCTCTATGTTAGAGGTAGGGGAAAATGGTAAGCATTGATGCAACAGACACAACCAGAGGTTTGTCCATATTCTGGAACCCAATATTTGTGCTCTTGGAGAAATTATCCACTACCATATGGACAATCATAGTGGAATATCGGGTCATTGGCTCTAATAGGCCAAGATTCCTCACCAATGTTTATGGCCCCGCTACTCAAAGGGAAAAGCTCCCTTTCATTGAAAATATGGATTGTCTTGGAACCCTCATCGAAGATCGAAGATGGATGCTAGCTGGTGATTTCAACATGGTCTACAATCTTGAAGAGAAAACATGAGGGATTCACATACTTGAGAGGGAAAGTTGGAACTTTCGATCCTTAATCAACAAGCTCTGCCTCATTGACCTTGAAACCCACAATGGACTTTGCACTTGGTCAAACCAATGTTCAGGCTCCCAGCATGCCTCCTACCATCTAGACTGCTTCCTCATCTCAAAGTATCTCTTGTTGGACGGTCTCTCATTGACTTCTTGTATTCTTGACGCCTCAGGTTCTGATCACTGGCCCATTTAGCTCTCGATGGATATCCCCGGCCCTCCTGGGAGAAAACCTTTTATATTTGAGAAATTTTGGATCACTCATGCAGAATTCCAATCCATGGCCCCTAATTGGTGGAAGGAAGTGACCATCCCTCGTGGTTTCAAAATGTATCATTTTCTGCAGAAATTAAACAATTTCAAGCAACACCTCAAGATGTGGAAGAAAAAGAACTTTGAAAACATATTCAAAGCTCAAAGGAGCTTGAATGATCAAATGAATCTCCTTCAAATTCAAATCATAAATCAAGTTCTCACAGAGAAACTCAAGGAGAAGGAAGCATTGCTCAAAAAACAATTCGATGAAAGGTGTTTTCAAGAGGAGATCCTTTGGAGGAAAAATCTAGGATACAATGGCTTCAAGAGGGGGACCGAAAAACTGAGTTCTTTCACCTCTCGATGATCCATCAGAGGCACATAAATCGTATCTCGCACCTAGTTTATGATCAAGGCCAAATCCTCCAAAATCACGAGGACCTTGGGTAGGAACTAGTGTCCTACTATCAAGATATTTTGTTAGAACCCCCAGACGACAAATAATCTTCCATTGAAAAAATCACTCAGAACATACCAACCATCATAACTCAGTAAAAAAATGAAGCCCTAATGAGACTAATCACAATCGAAGAAGAGGATAAGGTGATCCATGACACTCAAGAAGGAAAAGCTCCTGGACACGACGACTTCACGGTAAATTTTTTTCATTACTGTTGGCTCATGATTTGGGAGGAGGTATGTGAACTCATTAACAAATCTCGTAAATATGGTCAGGTTATCCCTGCGCTAAATGAAACCTTCCTTACCCTCATACCTAAAGAAGAGCGAGTTACTCATTCTAAGCAGCTCTGACCAATTGATCTATGTAATGTAATTTATAAGATTCTAACAAAGGTGATCGCTCATCGCCTTAAACCCCTACTTCCATTCATCGTTTCTCCTAAACAGTTAGGCTATGTCGAAGGCACGAAAATTATTGACAGTGTCATTCTTGGCCATGAAGGCATCCACTCCCTACAAATCACAGGTATTCCAGGTATGCTCTTAAATTTATATCTTTCCAAATATTTTGATAAACCAAGTTGGGCTTACATGAAATCTAGTCTTCGTACTTTTGGTTTTGCTCCTGCCTAGGTAGACTAGATTCTCAACCTCACTTCCTTCACTTTCTTGTTTATTATGATCAACGGTGTCCCATCGAGCTTCTTATCTCCCTCTCGAGGCATTCGTCAAGGGGACCCCTTGTCCCCATTCCTTTTTATCATCATGGAATAATGTCTAAGGCAATAATTCATCAAAGCGACCATTGTTGATAAATCTTTAGTTGGGCTACCCCTTCATGGCATCAATCCCCATGTCTCCCACAGTCAGTTCATTGATGATACCTTAATGATGGGCTCCCCAATGGTTCATGAAGACCATCGAATCCTCCACATTATACAAACCTTTTGTGATTCCTCAGGAATGGACATCAATTGAGAAAAAACACATATCTTCTTTTTTAACACCGAGCTACATGTCCAACTTCACATAACAAACTTCTTGGGATTTTCACACAGCTCCCTTCTGTCCAAATACCTTGGCATTCCCCTCATAGAGAAATCTCTACGAAAAAACTCCTAGGAAGGAATCATTGCTTCGTTGGCTAAAATACTTTCCTCTTGGACTTTTCTTTCCCTCGACCTTCTAAGTCACCTCATCCTCCTCAAATATTTTCTGCAAGCCATGCCCATTTACTCTTTCTTAGCTCTCGTGGCTCCCGATATTATTATAACTACCATCAAAACCTTGCAAAGGAAATTTCTTTGGAAATGTGCAAAGATAGGTCGAAAAGAGGTCATGATCAACTGGGAAAATATCTGTAAACAAAAACTAAAGGGTGGTCTTAAGCTGTGGGACCCTGCCACTCTCAAGAAGGTCCTCAGTGCAAAAATTTGGTGGCCGTGGCTTAATTTCCCAACTGATCTTTGGGCTCGTCTTTGGAGACAAAATTATGCTCCTCACCTAGAAAAAAATCATATAATCATATGGAACAAGCACACGGATGGCTCCTTGATTTGGAACATTGATAAGAATAAAAAATATTTGATCATCGTTCATGCCTTATAGGAAGTGAGAAATGGTAGGACAACTTATTTTTTGGCATGACTCATGGCAATAACTGAGTTATCTGGCACACAAACCCCTTGCCAAAAATTTCCTTTCCCCTACAAGTCAGGCGGGCTTGGAAACCATAGTCGACTACTGGAAAGAGGACCCCCTGGTGCCACCTAGCATCTGTGGAAATCCTCACAAACAAAGATCCACATGCTAGAGAATGTGGATCTTCAACTTTGGAACGAGATGACCAACTCTAGAAAAATTCAAATAATTTAGGGAGATAACATTTTATGACGGGGGCGCACCTCGCGGGTCACCTTCACTATTCAATAATCTTATAGTATTAAGGAAACCTTCCATTTNACACGCATGGCTCCTTGATTTGGAACATTGATAAGAATAAAAAATATTTGATCATCATTCATGCCTTATGGGAAGTGAGAAATGGTAGGACAACTTATTTTTGGCATGACTCATGGCAATAACTGAGTTATCTGGCACACAAACCCCTTGCCAAAATTTTCCTTTCCCCTACAAGTCAGGCAGGCTTGGAAACCATAGTCGACTACTGGAAAGAGGACCCCCTGGTACCACCTAGCATCTGTGGAAATACTCACAAACAAAGATCCACATGCTAGAGAATGTGGATCTTCAACTTTGGAACGAGATGACCAACTCTAGAAAAATTCAAATAATTTAGGGAGATAACATTTTATGATGGGGGCGCACCTCGCGGGTCACCTTCACTATTCAATAATCTTATAGTATTAAGGAAACCTTCCATTTTATCCCACAAGAGCAGGTCTGGACGAAAATATGCTTGGAAAATCACTGGCCCAAAATTATCACTTTCCTTTGGCTTGTAGCACACAAAAGCATCCTTACCTGGGACAAACTTTTGAATTGAGGCTTCATAGGGCCTTCCATATGATCGCTTTTCTTGGGGGAAGTCGAAACTCAAAGTCACCTACTCAACCTGTGTTCCTATAGCTCTCAAATATGGGACCAAAGTGTAATAGTTATGCGCACAATGGATCGCAACCGAGAAGGCCTCAAAGAAAACATAGAAGGATGGAGAGACATAGTTTTTCACTCTCCCATCCTCAACCGCATTTGGAATATCTTTCCTAGTTTCATTCTCTAGAAACTTTGGAAATAACATAACATACACATTTTTCAATCCACACAACTTGATTGGCAAGCAGTCTGGAAATGAATTCATGACAACATCATAGAAACCATCCATCTGTAACATTGGAAAGATGAGGACTTAATATGTTCTCCTCATGAAAAGCATATTCTGGATAGTTGGAATATCAACTTGAACCCCTCTCTTTCCAAGATCCTTCATAGATCCCAGGCCAAGGGTATCCCTTCCCATTGGTCTCCTCCGCCTCTAGGCTTTACCAAGATAAATTTTGATGGAGCGTCCAAAGGTAATCCGGGTGCTTCCGGCTTTGGAATGGTCTTCCACAATAGCCAGGGAAGCATCACTCTCATCTCTGCTGGTAGAATTGGGCAGAAATGCAATAATGTGGTGGAGCTCTGGGGTCTTATGAAAGGTCTGCATCTCACACAGGAACATGGTTACCATCAGTTGATTTTTGAAGGGGACTCTCAAATCATTCTCAACCTCTTTGCGATAATTATTAACGAGGCAAACCTCAACAAATTTTTCCATGGTGTCACCTCACCAATGGCCTCAATGCCATATAATCTCTCACTCAGCTTCACCTATCTCTCATCCCCTCACATATTTGAAGGTGCGCAAACCATATCACTGACAAATTAACAAATATAGGGGTGGCTCAAGATAGACTAAATATTCTCTACACTCCCTCTACCCACACGGAACATCCAATCCTCCATGATTACATTGATTTGGCTCTAAGCACAAAAACCCCCCTAGATGGGGTGTCAACACGCTCCATGTGTTCAAGGGAGAGAGTAGCACCTTCTAGGATTGTGTTGACAACGTGACATGCACCTGATGCACCCCTCTGCATTTATATCCCCCCTGATGAATGAATGCAACATTAATTCCTCCGAACATGGGAATCTATGCTCTGGTGTTCCATTATTTCTTCTAGGTGATGGATGAAAGAATCTTCATGTCACCTTTGCACTTGTGTGACCTTCCATTTTGGCTAGTTTATCATGTTTTCGCTCCTCGGCTAGACCATAATACTTCCTCACTTCTTGCTGAACGACCCTCTAGATTCCAACTCAGACTCTTCTAGTGGCTTTCTTCTCCCTCATTGGATTTTTATACCTTACCAACCTCTGTTGCACTGCCTCCCTCTCCGCTCCTACTGGTTATGTCTCTCCTTCGAGGGAAACCAAAATGAGGCCCAATCCAGTATCAGAACCATGGGGATATGGCCAACCGGCTCCCTCCTGCTCTTCCTGAGACACCTATATCTTCTCCGTCCTCCTCATATGAGTCCTCCCCTGGTCAGAGCATCCTTCCTCCATTATCTTCTCCATGGGTTTGTCGTGTGGAATGGTTTAACCTCCACGATAATTCTCTAGGTTTCTCCCTCGGCCCAATCAAGGATTTGGATTATTCTTCGTAACCAAACATGGTCCCTATGTCACCAACACTTGAGCATTCTATCCCATTTCCACCACCCTCTCCCCCCGTCGTGGAACCCTCTGTCCTTTCCCCTTTCGCAGAACCCACCACTTCCTTGGAAGATCCCCTTGGCCAACCCCATTCATGCTCAGATTGTGCTTCATGTTCATGGATTCTCGCCTCATAAGAGATATTACATGACCTATTTTTTGTCATCAGAAAGGATGTGGATGACCTGTGCTTTCATTTGGAGAACATGGACACACGAGGGGAAAGAAATGAATCTCTTCTCACAACCTTTCTCAACTCCCTTCACTCTCCAGGTCTGGCAACCCGAGCTCTAGAAAATCCAATGTCGATCGTTGTTTCATGTCTACAGGTGGTGACAACGAGTGACGTGTAAAATAATGACCACCATCCTGCATGAGAGAATGCATGAGTACAAGTGTTAGATCTCATGCTTGGTTTTTTTAATTAATTTTGAATCCTGAAGATCACTCTTGAGTCCTATATGGAGCCTTGCACAATCTTTCCAGTTTGATTTTCTAGAGTCAGTTTGTTTTGGTTGTTTAGTTTTCATGATAGTCTCGACTGAATCAGTTTCCCTACTGGGTGATTCAAGACATACAATTTAATTTTGTTGATCTTTATTTTGATAGATCAAATGAATTGGTTTCCCCACGGGGAAATTCAACACAAACAGAACCTTGGTATGACAATTTATACTGTAATTTATGTTTTTGAAAGGTAATATATAAATTCTTACTTAAAAAAAATGATCAAGGTAGTTGGCTATATTTGAAGCTGCTAATAAAACAAATAAGAATGAGTAATGAATTATTAATTAGATAGTGGGTTGTATTGCCTAAACATAATTTGTAGTTTTGATAAAGTGTTCAACATCAAGGTTCTTCTATGCCATAAAAGGACACAGGTAGGGATGTTTGATGCTCTGTTTCATATTCTTGTTGGTTGTTGAAGGCTTGAGTAGAATGATCATGTAGCATAAAAAAGGGAGGGGGGTATTAAGGGAATTATGATGGGAGGTAAATTTCATTATCATATCTCTTGTTCATGGGTGATGTTTCTATATTTGGTTTGGGAGTAGCAAGTGAAGCATGGAAATATAAATAAATTCTAGACATTTGCTATAAGGTAACAGGGATGGATTCCTCCAATATATGAAAAAAATTTGAAGGAAAGGGGGGAAGGAGGGGGTCTGGTGAGCGAAAACCTAGCAAAACCCTACTCTACATGATTTGTTTCCTCTGTAGTCGAAACGATAGTACCAGAGTAGCCAAGAAGAACCAGCATGAGAAAAATCATCGCACAGGATGAACCCAAAAGTGGGGGGGGGGGCAACCCCCCTCATACTGGAATTTGGAGGCCAATGACAGAGGAGGAATGTGCCCAAGCGGCCTGCATTTGAGTCACCACCACACTTGAGAGATCAGCTCCTGGCCAAGGAGAAAAGATTCAACAAAGCAATGGATGTGGAGCCAAGCACATCTCATCCAAAGGAATCTCAAGGATAGGAAGCAGGAAAATGCATTCCCCAATTTGATAAACTACCACGATATACCATAATCTCAACCAGGGTTGGGGAACACACCTAGTTCATGAGGGAGCACACTCTCATAGGAAATTTTCTTGGTCTTTGGCCTTTATAACAGGATCTCATGCGATGGATTAAATACTAGTGGAACCTCAAGGGAGATTATGAAGTGCATCTCAGCTCCAATGGATTTTTTATGATTATCCTTTACAATTTGGAAGACAAGGATAAGATTTTTTATAATGGGMCATACTTCTACAACTCAGCTAGGTTATTCCTCCARTTTTGGATGGACCACTTCATCCCAAAGAAAGAATATTTCACAATGGATCCAGTCTGGATACGACTATACTCCCTGCTGCAGGAATTTTGGCTGGAAGAAATCCTAATGGGCATCGGGAATATGGTGGGAAGATACGTCAAATATTCGGAGGCCACAAAGTAGAGACAATACACCTCCTATGCTCGAATTTGTGTCTACATGGGATATCAAAGGATTTACCAGGATTAGTAACCCTATAATATCGGGATGAGGACTGGAATCAAACGATGGATTATGAGCACATTCCCTTCCACTGCAAGAAGTGCCACGAACATGGACACATTTTCCACGACTATCCCTTGAATGCCCAGAATCTAAAATTAGGAGAGGGGAAGAAAAAAGGTGGCTTTACCACGATCGCAGGTAGGAAACACCATCCACCCAAGAAACAAACTCAAGAAAATGCTCAGAAAATCCCCACCAAAAAATCCTACGACATTCTTAACCAATTGTTGGGGGAAGAAGAGGTTGGCGATCCGCACAAAAAATACAACCAGGAAAAGGAAATGGATAAATACAAGAACCAAGCTGAACTAGGAAAAGAAACTAACCAATACACAAACCCAACAAGTAATTCATCAATGGATAAGACAGAGGAGAGTGGGGATACTCTAATGCAGCTGGATGAGCAAGATTTGGCAGACATAGACCTAGAAAAACTGGAGGAAGCCTTCAATAGAAAGGATTTGCAAACCAACCTAGTGGAACAACTAATAAAGGTACATAAATTATTCATCAACTCCACGATAGGATCCACATCATGACTAGGGATCTGCCTAGACCCAGGCAATGAGCTCAAAATAAATTCCCGTGAAAGCAAGAAACAAGGTTGCAAATCTTCCTGTCAATTCATCAAGGAAGTGGGTAATTATATTCTCAACTTAGGGCCGATCCAGAGACTCATGGAGGGATATCTTCATCCACGCCATAATTCATCATGATGAAGATCATAAATTGGAATCTTAAAGGGCTCAATGGAATATCCAAGCAGAGGACCCTCCAAGACTGTATTCATGTTGAGAATCTGGACATTCGCCTTTTACAGGAAACAAAATGTTTTGAAGAAGAAGATGAAGACATCTTTTGGCATTTCTAGAGAGTCTGTGATTCCATTCACATGGACTACAATGGAGTGACAGGAGGCCTGAAAATATTATGGAACCCAACTGCAGTCATAATAGAACAACCCTTTTCAACGGTTGGCACACTTACGACCCGCTTCAAAGTCATTGGGTCAACCAAAGAAGGCATTCTCAAAAACACGTACGAGCCTCAAAGTTCTCAAAATAAAGAAGTGTTTTTGAAGCGAATAGTCACTATAAAATCACTAACAGGTTCGTCTAATTGGGTATTGGGAGGCGATTTCAACATCATCCTCACCTTGGAGGAAAAGCCAGGAGGCACCACACGTCTTGAAAAAGACAACGGTAAGTTTTGAGGCCTCATTGATCAACTTGATTTAGTAGATATAGAAACTAAAAATGGTATATTCACCTGGTCCAATCGTAGATCCGGGAATCAACATCTAGCTTACAGACTGGACTGTTTTCTCATTTCAGAATCCCTGTTATTGGAGGATCCCAACAAAGAGGCCAACATCCTCCCAAAATCAAGCTTGGAGCACTGGACAATTTCTCTCTGCCTTGAGACCGAAGCTATGCCTAAGCTCAAACCTTTCTGATTTGAGAAATTTTGGCTCACTCACCCATACTTCCAAAGGCTTTTGAAATCCTGCTGGGCGCAAGAAGAAATAGACCATGGCACTTGCATGTACAAATTCCAGCAACGACTGAAAAAATTTAAAGCATCGCTAAAGAGATGGAATAAGAATGTATTTGGGAACATTCTACAAATAATACATGGAATTGAGCAATGCCTGGAAACATTGCAAAAGATCTTCATCATTGGGGATAGAATGAAAACCTTAATGAGGGAAGAGGAGGAACTCAAGGCATAACTGGAAGAGAGAAAGGAACATGAGGAAATACTATGGAGGAAGAAATCTAGAGTGCAGTGGCTCAAATAGGGAGACAAGAACACCAAGTTCTTCCATCGATCCATGGTGCACCAAAGATACATTAATAGAATCACCTAATTGGAGGATGCCCAGGTAAATCCCATTAGGGACCACGTGAAAATAGCAGAGGAACTGACCAACTACTAAAAAGATCTCCTAATAGAACCCATCGAAGACAAAGTGCCAACAATCTGCAAAATCATCATGCACATACCCTCCCTAGTCACACATGAATAGAATGAAGCCCTGGCAAGGTCCATCACTCAAGAGGATGTGGATCACGTAGTTAAGGAAATGCCCCCAGGTAAAGATCCAGGTTCAGATGGTTTCGCGATAGACTTCTTCGATTACTATTGGCCAATGATTAGAGAAAAAGTATGGCAAGTGGTGGAGGAATCATGAAATGCAGGGCAAGTTCTATCAGCTTTCAATGGCACCTTTATCACACTCATCCCAAAGAAAGAAAGGGTAACACATCCCTAGAAATATATACCGATAGCACTCTGTAGTGTTATCTACAAAATCATCACCAAGTTCATCGCTATGCGCCTCAAAAAAATTCTGTCGTACATCATATCCCAGGAACAAGTTGGCTATATGGAAGGTAGGAAAATCATGGACAATGTCATCCTATCCCATGAATTCATACACTCGTTGAAAAAAACAAAGACTCTAG